>BJCM01265547.1:0-18468 GCA_018326385.1 Flaveria bidentis
ATACAATAAAAGACTAAATGTTAATCTTCCAAGGGTTCTAACAATACTCCCCCTAAGATTTACATTGTCTTCAGTCTTCAATCTTTGTCTTGTTCTTCTTTACTTTGTCTTCTCAGCATCAGTCTCTATCTTCAATCTTTGACTCCAATCTTCAATCTTTATCTTCCGTCTTCAATCTTTATCTTCTATCTTCAATCTTTATCTTCTATCTGCATCCTTCATCAATCATATTAATCCTCGGGCTCTTCTTTAACTTTGAACATTGGCTTTTCCTTGTATAACTCTTGTTCCTTCAATGCATTAGCAATAGCTGACTTGAACTTTCTAGCAAGAATGCTTTCTTCCGGTTTAGATTCATTTGTTTTAATCTCCATATTATTCATCTTTTCCAAAGTTTCTTTTGAAAAGCAAGTGATGTCAATATTTGCATACAATTCAATTGGAATTCTGCATTCTTTTGTATAAACCTCCAAAACCCCTTTCCTTGAAATTCTCAGTTCAAATCTTGAAGGTCTTCTTAGTTCAAATCTTGGATCAGGATCACCTGTAGGTAAAATTTCTGTAGACCCTAAAACATTCTCATAAGATTTGTTAAAATAGTTGGTAACTAAATCAAGATCAAACAGTCAATCAAGACCAGAACCTAACACACTGGGAGTGTGCACATTGAAAGTCACATTGGTTGACTATTCAACTACTCTAGCTCTGATATTGTATACTCTATAAGCCTTAGCTTGGGAAGAGTATCCAATGAAGTGTCCATCATCTGATTTCTCAGCAAACTTGGCAATTTGATATTTGGTATTCAAGATGGTGCAAGGACGTCCAAATGACCTGAGAAAACCAATGAAAGGTTTCCTCTTATGCAAAAGTTCATAAGTAGTCTTACCATAAGTCTTAACCACTAAAACTTTGTTTTGTACATAGTAGGTAGTGTTGACTGACTCAGTCCAGAAGGTGATGGGTAGTTTAGAGTCAGAAAGTATGGTTCTTGCAGCTTCAATAAGTATCCTATTTCTCCTCTCAGCAACACCTTTTTGCTGAGGAGTCCTGGGACCACTATATAGTCTTTCATCATAAAATGTATCAAGGATTTGATTCTTGAATTAGTTCCTTGATCACATCTTATGGTCTTGACCTTGTGATCACATTGATTCTCAATCTTTAAGATGAAGTTCTTTAGAATCTCAAGAGTCTCATCTTTAGTTCTAAGGAAGAAGACCCAAGTGAATCTTGTAAAGTCATCTATGATCACTAAATAGTAAGAGGTCCTTCCTAAACTCATTACACTGGTGGGGCCAAAGAGATCTATATGTAACAACTATAGGGGAGTAGTGATGGAGTTTCTTTCCTTTGGTTTGTGAGATACCTTGTGTTGCTTCCCTTTCAGGCATGCCACATAATAGTCATCACTTGTAAACTCTTTCTTTGGCATTCCAGTTACCAAATCATTCTTAATAAGTTTGTTCATGTTTTTAAAGTTTACATGGCACGTTCTTTTATGCCAAAGGAAAGACTTATCACTATTTGCTTTAGATAGAAAGCATGAAACTTCTCCTGAGGTAGATGTTTCTTGCAAGTCCATCTTGTACATGTTCCCTCTCTTGGGGGCTCTGAGCAAGATAAGCTCATGAGGAATGACCACCCCGGGCTTGAGAACAATGCACTCATGCTCAATAAAGAGCATGTTATGACTCTAATCACAAAATTAGGATACACTCAGAAGATTGTATCCAAACTCCTTAACAAAATTTACCTTTTCAATGTTGAGCTTACCATTTATGACCTTGCCCCTTCCAGAAATGTAACCACCTTCATCTCCTCCAAAGGCAACTGGCCCTCCATCAATTCTTTCAAAATTTTGGAGTATTGACCTATTGCCTGTCATGTGCCTGGAACAACCACTATCAATGATCCAAACATTTTTGTTTGTCTTGAACTGTTCCTTGGCTTCATTGTGGTCAGCCATGAGTGCTTGATTTGGAGATGCATCTTCCACCTAAAAGCTCCAGTCAAAGCCTCATTATTCAACAGCAACTGCAGCTTGCTGCTTTGGCTTCTCATTCTGGGGAGCTCTCTCAGTGTAGTTTGGTTTGGATTAGGTCTGGCCACTATTTGCTCTTGGTGCCTTGCACTCTCTAGCAAAGTCTCCCATCTGGTTACAGTTGTAACACTTTACTTTTCTTTTATCCAGCCCAAACTTTCCACTGGTTTCATTGCTAGGAAACTTCCTCCATATCCTCTTGTAGAACTTCTTGGCTTTGTGAGTGAGAAGAGCCATCTGCTAAACTATCTCCATATACTCCAGATCATCTGAATGGATAGAGTTCAAGTCTTCAAGGGTGAAGAGAAAGTTGCCTGAGGATTCATCAGTAGAGACAAAAGCATGAGAAGAACTTGTCTCTTGGATGGGACTTCCTTGAGTGTAGCTTTCTCTTGGAGTCTCTGGGAAGGTGATTAAAGGACCCTTTTGTGAGTTGTCAGGGTAGCATATGAGATGATGTTGAGGTTCTATGCTATCCTTTTCAATCACATGAAGGGTTGAACCCATTTGATTGCTAGAGTTACCAGATGAATTTTGCATGTTCATCTCCATCTGGTATCCACTGAGAATACCATACAACTTTGTCAGAGTAAGAGTCTTAAGGTTCTCAATCCTCTTGATAACAACACAATAATGTGTTCATTGTCTAGGAAGAGAGGACATAAACTTCCTTACAATGTCCTTATTCTCAAAAGTTACTTTAACATCCATTAGAGTGTCCATAATCTTAACATACCTGAAGTATTATTGAGTCATGGTCTCACCTACTTTAAAGGTGAAGTTTTCAAATTGCTACTTGAGGAGGTCCTTCTTATTACCTTGGCTTCAGTTGAGCCCTCGTACATAAACTTTAGTGTTTCCCATAGTTGCTTTGTAGTCTTGCACTTCTTAAAGCCTTTGTAGATGGAATTTGGAAGAGCAGTTTGAAGGGTTGTCATGGCTTTTTGATCCATCTCTATTCTCTTTTTGTCTTCATCAAAGAAATCAACCACAACCTTTGGAATCATACCACCACCAAAAGCAGATGAGGTGCTTGGTATGTAAGGTCCTTCAACAATAGAGTCCCACATCCTAGAGTCTTGAGACTTGACAAAGCCTTCCATTCTTTGACACCAAGTATCAAAGTCTTCAGGAGTGATCAGTGGAGACTTTATCATGGTTACAGTTTCCATGTCAGATTTAGAGATAGATGCCATTTGTGATGTTAAGAATTTTGTGTGTGAGGGATCTTAAGATGGTGAGATCTTATATCAAGAGCCCGGAATGACCTAATACCAAATGCAAGACCGTTAGAAGGGTGCAATGAACTTTTACAATACAACAACACAAGTGAGGAGAGTTTTTTAAAACACTTAACAGATCAAATAGGGAACTAGAAAACCAGTTTATATGAGAGCTAAGAAACACAAGTAATAAAGAGACAGAACAAGAATAGAAACAACACAAGTATTTGTTTTCAAGAATGATGTATATTTCTCTCTAGTTCCTTACAAGTGTTTACAAAGCAATGACAATAAGATACAAGGACCAGAGATACTAATACTACATCCTACAGTCGACAATACTTTGAAGGCCAGATGGATACATGATCTAGACAACAACAAAATCAATGTAGAGTCAAAAGGCAAATTGCCTTTTGACTAGTGACTATGACATGCCATAGCTCACATCCTAATATATTACAAAAAGGATAAAAGTACATAAAGCGGAAAGTACAGACTCAAGACCTCAATGTATAGTTACCAAAAGCATGGCCTTTCACCAACTCATGTAAAGTTGGTGTCTAATCAGAGTTGCAGTGGAAAGGTGGTCCAGCTTTATGGTAAAGGTACATCAAAGAATAACATGTGTTCAAAAGTATTCAGAAGACTTTTTCTTTGAAGCTTTAGAAGACTTCATGTTTGGCTTCAGAAGATATTGGTCTTGCCTTTGGAAGATTTCACACTTAGTATGTTTTCTAGGGAAGAGTGTGAAACTTTCGAATCATTCTACTTCAGTACACTTGTGCATGCATGCTGGAGAGACTTTGGATGTTTTGGGTTGCATCAGCCTTATATGAAACCTTAAAAAATCCTTGATACATTTTTTGATGAAAAGGGTATTCAAGAAAATATAATGCTCCCAGGACTCCTCAGCAAAATGATGTTGTTGAGAGGAGAAATAAGACACTGATTGAAGTTGCATGCACTATGGTGTCTGACTCTAAACTACCCATCACCTTTCTAGGCAGAGGCAGTCAACACTGCTTGCTATGTGTAGAACAAAGTTTTAGTGGTTAAGACACACAGTAAGACTCCTTATGAACTTTGGCACAAGAGGAAACCTTTCATTGGTTTTCTCAGGTTATTTGGATGTCCTTACACCATCTTGAATACCAAAGATCAAATTGCCAAGTTTGTTGAGAAATCAGATGATGGAAACTTTATTGGATACTCTTCTCAAGCAAAGGCTTATAGAGTATACAATCTCAGTACCAGAGTAGTTGAGTAATCAGCCAATGGGACCTTCAATGAACACACACCCTGTGTAAATGGTTCTGGTCCTGATTGGCTATTTGATCTTGATTTAGTTAGCAATTGTTTTAACAAATCTTGTGAGAATGTTTTAGGATCCATAGATATTTTACCAACAAGTGATCCTAATCTAAGATTTGCGCTGAGAAGACCTTCAAGCAACACTACTTCTGCTCCAATTGTAACTAACCCTGTAAATGGAGTACCAATCAACAAAACAATGACAAATTCAACTGATACATTAGAGATGACTTCAAATTCCAACATAGAGGCATAAAATTCAGATGTAGTAGCATTTAATGTTGGAGAGAATGATGATGGTGATAGTGATCAAGAATTTCTAGATGTTGATAACCATCCCATTGAAGACAACATCAATGATGTTACACGCTCATTGGATCAAGTTTCACTTGATAAGTGTGCTGATATGGTAGGAGAAACCTCAATACCAGATCTAAATTTCTCTAATTTGGATCTGTCTCAGCAACTTGTTGTGATCCCTCAGCTAAGGATCCACAAGTCTCATTCCACCTCAATCATCATTGGAGATGTTGATACAGGTGTAAGAATAAGAGGACAAACCTATGATGCAAATGTTAGCCTTCATTATTGTTTCTTATCTCAGATAGAGCCTAAGAACATTGATGAGGCTCTAAAGGATAGAAATTGAGTTGAAGCTATGCAGGAGAAGCTACTTCAATTCAAAAGGCAAAATGTTTGGAACCTATGTCCTCTTCCTCATGAGAAGACTAATATAGGAACCAAATAGGTCTTTAGGAATAGAAAGGATGATATAGGACTTGTCATTAAAAAGAAGGCGAGACTGGTTGTTCAAGGGTACACATAAGAAGAAGGAATTGACTGCACAGATGTCTTTGCTCTTGTTGCAAGGCTGGAAGCTGTTAGGATATTCTTAGCTTTTGCTGCATCCAAGAACTTCAAGGTCTACCAACTTGATGTCAAGTGTGCTTTTCTCTATAGGGTGATTGATGAAGAAGTGTATGTCAAACAACCACCTGGGTTTGCAGATCCTAATCATCCTGATTATGTCTGCAGGCTTGATAAAGCTCTCTGTGGGTTGCACCAAGCACCAAGAAAATGGTATGAGACTCTATCTTAGTATCTCTGTCAGCATGGATACAGAAAAGGTAATATAGATGGAACTCTCTTCTTCAAAGGAACAGGGAATAACTTAATGCTAGTTCAAGTATATGTAGATGACATCATCTTTGGTTCAAATAATCCAAAGCTCTGCAAAGACTTTGAGAAGCTGATGAAGGACATATTTGAAATGAGTGCCATGGGGAACTCAATTTCTTTCTAGGAATTTAAGTGGAGCAAGTTAAAGATGACATCTTCATAAGTTAGTCAAAGTATGTTGAGGACATACTCAAAAGGTTCAACATGACTAATTGTAAGATTGCTAAGACACCCATAGCAAGAAAGCACTCCCTTGGACTTGATCTTGAGGGGGAGTGTGTGGATGAACACCTTTACAGGCTATGATTGGGTCTCTTATGTATCTTACAGCTAGCAGGCCTGGTATCATGTTTGCCACATGTATTTGTGCAAGATATCAAGCCAAACCCAAGATGTCACATCTTATCACTGTCAAGATTTCTCTTATGTATCTTACAGCTAGCAGGCCTGAACATTTACCTTTGGAAGAAATTTCCAAAATATCTTTTGAAGCTTAAATTTGTTTCTAAGTACTTGTATGTTTTAAAGAACCTTTTTCTTCCGAAAGCAATTAACTCTCGGAAGCTTTTACAACTTCTAAATGTTAATCTCTTCCGAAGCTAAATTCTCTAAAATCTCTACCGAATTCACTTTGGCTTTGAAAGCTTTCTCATCAAGACTTCCGAAGTCAATTTACTTTCCGAAGATTTACGACTTCCAAGAAAACTACTTTTGGGCAAAAAGCAAACGACTTTTTCATAGGTGAGACCGACATATGGATTTCAAAGTTTATCTTCTTTCATTAACTTTGTCTGAGATCCATTTCATATATAAACCCAACGGTTCCCCTTCTTTCTTAATCATCTTCATTTACTCCCAAACCTAAATTACATACAATTCTCTCAAACCGCCTTTATTCTTCACTTCCTTTACCTTTAAGCTTTCACAAATGGCCAACCTCAACCGTAGAAATGACCCTGACTTCTACATGTAGTTACACATGAAACACAATCAGGTCGTTCTGTTAAACTCTGAGAAAGATTCTAGTTTCTCAAAGGTTTATCATTTTCTGGCTCTATCCAACTATCTCACCTCCCTTACCATTGATCTTGTTCTTTATAAGGATCATTTTCTTGAATTTTGGAAGACCTGCCAAGAGGTCATCATGGATGGGGAGAAAGCATTGTCTGCTACAGTTTAGGGGATGACAATCTTCATCTCTATAGTTATCATCAACACCCACCTTCAGCTGGATGATAAGGAAGGTAAATTGTTCTTTCCTAAAGAAGTTGTTAACCACTCCTTTGAGCAGATAGGCTATGAAGGAGATTTCTCTGTCAAGACCTTCAGGAAAAGTAAGGTCTCCTCCTAGTGGAAATACTTACTTCATGTGGTCATCCACAACTTGTCTAACAAGCATGGGGGCTCGAACCAGATTCCTGTAAATCTTTCCATCATAGTGCATGGGATGGTTCAAGGGGTCAAGTTTAGGTACTCTCAGTTTGTTTATACAAATTTTCTTGCTAACTTGGACTCCTTAGAGTATTATATGTTTCCTAGATATGTTCAACACATTTTTAACTATGAACTGGGCTCACAGTTAAGGGAAACAGATAATATTCTTAAATTGAGACAGATGAAGCCCGGTATTTTAAAGATTTTGAAGAAGCCAACCATTGGCTTCTTTGGGGTAGAAACAACCCTTGTCCCTAAAATGTTAGAGTTCATTGCTCAAGGTGACAACTTAGAAAAACAAGCTAGTGTTGAACCCACACCTTCTACCTCTCAACCACCAACAAATTACCCTCACCTACTAAATAAGATCCAAACAAACCCTTACACAAGTTATATAGTCTATGTTGGCCCTCATATCACTACCCACACCAAAGGAAGTAGACACTAGAGCTTCCAATTCCCTTGAGGAACAAACCACTCCCATCTCTTCAAGAATTAGTGTTGAGGTTCCTCATGCTCAACCTAATGAGCTCATTAGCCCAACAGCCTTAAGGCTTCACTCTGAGTCTCAACACTCAAGTGAACAACCTTTAGGGCAAAGTTACCATCCCCAGCCTTTAGACCTCAACCAACCAATCCCTAGCCTTGACTTCTATGATGATAAGGACTTGGGATTCAGTGAGTACCATGAGTCTCTCTACTCTTCCCATACTCAAAGAGAGATGAGTGCTCCTTCCTCTTTTGTGTCTAGCCCACATCATCTACCTACCACTGAGGTAGATCTCCCTGACCCTGTTTAGGAGGTTCATATGGAAGAGGCTCTCACTTCTTCAAGTGATTATATTACTAAGACCTCAACCATGGCAACTCAACCAATTGACATTTCTATTGAAGCTGTCAGTGAGCAAAGGAAAACTAGCAGCCAAAAACCTAATTCTAGTGGTGAGACTGAGGACTTTGGTCCAATAATCCCATCCTCCAATGAATCTTTTGATGAAGAAGAGGGGAATTTAAGACTAAATGTGCAAAAATTGTCAATAACTTTCACTTATTTAGTCTCTAAGGTTAGTCACTTGGAATCTCAGGTGACTACCTTACAAAATATGGTCAATGATCAGCAACTTGAGATATCTTATCTCAAAGAGAAACTAGCTAGGAGACCTTTAAGAAGAGCTCAAACAAGAACACAAGAACTTGTGGATGTGATTGACCTAACTCCAAGCTCACCTATGTAAGAGGGTGATGCTACCAAAAAAGGGGAGAAAGTCATTACAATCACAGAACCTGGGTGTTCTTCATAGAGTATGGACACTGAGGACTCACCATCCTCACTAGCAGTTGTTCATACTCAGCAACTTTCTCAAGTTCACATTGATGTGGACTCTATAGACTCTTTCATGTAGAGTCTCTTTAAGGAAGGCATACTAAGGGTTGTGACATCTCCACCTCAAGTAACTTCCAACTACATCATAGGGTGGAGGTATGATGCTGATAGAAGAGCCCTTATTCTTTAAAGAGTTCAAAGGCATCAAAAGGTCTTTAATTTTCAGACCTTGAACTACTATGAAGGTCTTGAACTTATCAATATACCACTTGTCAACCCAAGCCAATCTAGACAAGCTAACAAGTTGGCTCAGTTTAGCCTCAGAAGGAGACAAAGGCAATCAGGTAATGTCATTGATCAACTGAAAGTTGAGGCAGACCTTGAGATTAGCTTCAAAGGGAAAACCTTGACTGAAGGCCTAGTGATAGAGCCTGAGAGCCCTGTATCACCAACAACTGCTTCAGAAATCCATTCCCTTGATGAGACACCTGCTGGTGAAGGTGTATCTCGACCTCTCTCTAGCTAAAGCATGGATGCTACTCCTAGCAATGAAGTGTGAAGTCGCTGGATCGGTAGACATCCGAGCGTGTTCTTGACGGAAGGAAACAAAAACCAAAACCAAGAGACAAACGATAACACGAACTATAATAAAATGGTTTCATTGATAAAACCTAATGATTACAAGCTCGTTACAACATAAGAATCACGACTCTTGGCAAGGGGAGATCGAGGGCACAATCCTTAATCTCTCTACATAATGAAACTTGTATTTATAGGCCTCAGCCCATATCAGATGCGACTGGGCCCATTCATGTGATTGGACCATGCGTATGGTTCAATCGTACGACTGGACCATACTTATGGTTCAGTCTTACGAATGGCCCAATCGCATATTCTAGTCGCACGACTGGTCCATTAGCATGGCTTAGTCGTACGACTGAGTCTCATTCGCATATGCTCCTGCGAATGACTCAGTTTCATGTGTTTACAACATATCAGGTGTATTACATTAAGCCTAGACTATTCGTCAAGCGACGGATACACTATATATGACAATATATGCTCCATCAAATTCCCCCTTGGATGTTTTTTGCGAATAGTAGATAACACCTCTTACAATCTTCAGTCAATCTTTGCTCTGGTTTCCAATAGAATCAAACGAAAAACCATATTAGCTAATGTTGCCAATCCATCAGGTTGCTACAGTATCCCTAAAAATGAATTTAGGCACAATAGCTTTCGTTTACTTTGCAGAACACCATCATAGCAACAAGATCCCCATATGACTGATTTTTCCAGATAATAACATGAACAGTTTTCCATTGCTTCAATCTTCACACAGGCTAACTTGATTAACATTAACACCTGCAGAAATTCCCCCTCAAGTTCAGCATATCCCAATATATAAATGTTGTGCTCTCCTGGCGTCTTCATATAGTGTATTGGGCAAAAAATAGAAGGTTCCAATCCATAGCTGACAATCTCAAACAAATCAGCATGCACTCAGAATCACAGAAACCAGCTCACATCATCACTTTCTGATTGCGTCTTCAATTTCTCTATACACGAATTCCCCCTAAGAATGAGATTCCTCTCTGTGCGGATAAATATAACTTGATTGGCCCATAAATAGTCAGATGCTCCTGACTACCCCACAAATCAGCACCGACTGCTAACATCTTCTTTTCTCTCTTTCGTGTTCTAAACACATTCATATATTCTAGAAGTCCAACAAATAATGGTGTATCCATCGAACTTGTTTGACAAAAGAACCTTAGGATGAATGTGCTTTGCTTATCCTCAAATCTATGCAAGAGGTAGTTCCAGACCCTTTTTTTTTGTTTGGAACACTGTTCATTCGTATGACATGGAGGAAAAATATCACATTCGTGTGAATGGATGATATGAATGATATATTCGTGCGACTGGACAAATGCAAATGAATCAATCGTGCAATTGGACAAATGCGGATGAGTCAATCGCACGATTGGACAAATGCGGATAGCTCAGTCGTGCGATTGAACATACGACTGGTCCAGTCGTACGAATGGTCCATTAGCATGGTCCAATCGTACGAATGGTCCATACTCATGTTCCAGTCGCATGAACGGATCTGCACGCAAATTTTCAAATCTGCAGCCGTCAGGGCTGCCAAAAACCCTAATCTGATAAATTTTACATGAACCAAAACAAAATAGACATCATCAGATTCGCAAGGGTGATAAGAACGTGGTTTTGAGTTCGATTTTAACATAGAAACAACACACGTAACAAGATCTGAGCAAAACACGAAGAACACAAAGTGGGCTTAACATCAATGAACCTGAAATAGATCCAAAAATCAAGAGCTCGGGTTGATAGTATGATTGTTAGATCATTCTAGTAGTAACCGACTCTGATACCAATTGTGAAGTCGCTGGATCGGTAGACATCCGAGCGTGTTCTTGACGGAAGGAAACAAAAACCCAGACTATCTTATCTTGGACTTACACTACTAATCAAGAGAGATGGCATGTGATGAGAGATCAAGGTATTGGAGATGTCTACACAAGCCAAGACATGTTCAATCTACCTCTGCCTGATCTTTTTGAGATGAGAACATTATGAGAGTCTGAGTGATCCTGACCATATAATGAGGAAAGGATTGGTCATCATCATGATGAGGACTGTTGATATCTGAAGTCTTCAAATGATTTGGTAGCATCAGCCTAGGGGGAGTTTGTAAGGTTCTTTACATGGTTGATGCATCCAAACATCTAATTTCATCCAAGCGTCTATCTTGCATGCATGCATAGAAGTGCTGAGTAGAATGCTTCGGAAGTTTTACACTCTGCCTTAGAAAATATCGTTTGAAATCTTCCGAAGCCAAGACCAACATCTTTCGAAGCTTAAAGTGAAGTCTTCCAAAGCTTCAAGGACAAAGTCTTTCGAAGCCAAGAAGTGAAGACAGATTATCTTCCGAAGACTTTTGAAGACATGTTTTTATCTGATATACTTTTTCCATAAAGCTGGACCACTTTCCGTTGTAGCTCTGTTGACTCACCAAGTTTCACAAGTTTGTGAAATGTCCATGCTTTTGGTAACTGTACATTGAGGCCTTGAGTCTTTTACTTTATATTTTATATACTTTTATCCTTTTTTGTAATATATTAGGATGTGAGCTATAACATGTCATAGTCACTAGTCAAAAGAAAATCTGTTTTTTTTACTCTACATTGATTTTGTTGTTGTCTAGATCATGTATCCAGCTGGCCTTCAAAGTATGGTCGGCTGTAGGATATAGTATAAGTATCTCAGGTGTTTGTACCTTATCTTATGCTTGTACACTTGTAAAGAACTTGAAAGCAATATACAACCTCTTTGAAAATCAATTACTTGTGTTGTTCTGTTTCATCTTTTACTTGTGTTCTAAGTGTCAATCTAGTGGTACCAGTTCTTTATTTGATCTGGTAAATGTTCTAAACTCACTCTCCTTATTGTGTGTTGTGTTACAACTCCCTTAAACGGTCCTGCAATTGGTCCCTTAAACGAGGGTATGTTGATTTAAGCACGGGGGTGTGTTCAGGCTGGGCATGGGGGTGTGCCTTATGAAGCACGACCCCATGCTTGAATTCCAACTTTTTTTTTTCTTCATTTTCTTCTTATTTAAGCTCCTTTAGTTCATCATGGTCTTTTCCAAGCCTGAAAATACAATATGAACGATTTAAGTATCAAATATTCATTTTCAGTAAGAGTTTATAGAATAATTGATTTGCAATTGATGTGTTTTATATGTATAATTTGGATCATATCAAATACCAAAGATCAAATTGCTAAGTTTGCTGAGAAATTAGATGATGGAAACTTCATTGAATACTCTTCCCAAGACAAGGCTTATAGAGTGTACAACCACAGAACTAGAGTAGTTGAAGAGTCAGCCTATGTGACATTCAATGAACACACACTTAGTATAACTAGTTTTAGTCCTGACTGACTATTTGATCTTGATTTAGTTACCAATTGTTTTAATAAATCTTATAACTCATTACAAACATATCTGAGTATATTTGAATTGAATGTGACTCTAGTGTATACATAGATACCTGGTATGGGTGTGGTAACATGTTTTAACAACTTATGATGATGTTTATTTTCAAAATTTTCTCAAGTAATTAAGTTAATTATGGATAAGACAAGGTTTCCATGTTTAGAAAAGAAAATCTTGTAAGCTTGGACACTAAAACCAAAAGATGTTAGGACCCCTTTTAGTTAAATATGTGGCTAGGACATATCCTATATTTGAACAAGAATTTTATGATTAACATGCTTCCAATATACTATAAAGTTTTTAGAATATTTGAATTAGTCTTAAGTATTGAAATACTTTCCCGAGTGAGAAAAAAAATGTATAATGAATTGATGTGTTGATTGTTTCAATGTGAGACTTAAAATACCTTCCAAGGCATAAACGTATATCAACCGATAGTGTTGATCATTTATGAATCAAATGACAATTGAAAGTATTCCGTTGACTAAAAACTCCAAAAGATATTAAAATAAATAAATTGAAACACATATTCAAAGGTTGGTTAAGCGAGGGTTTTAGATGGAATGATGGAGCATACACGGCAATAAAGACTAGCATCTTATTTTAATGTTTCTGTTATAATTTTAAGACATTATTTACTTTATGTATTATACAATGTTTTCCTCTGTATCTTATTTAGAATGTTTTAAAGTACTCATCTCTTATGTTAATAAAATTTTCCGTTTAAATTTTTTGATAATAATGTATGAAAATAACTATAAACACTTCTAGAACATGACTTGCACATACTATTCATTATTTCTCATATAAACCAAAATTCATAGTCAAAAGTCTTTAAGTACTTTGACTCTTGAGTTTCATCTACAAACAATATATTTTTTAATATTTAAAAGAAAGTACACAGTACGTTGAAGGTTTCATTTATATTTTAATCTTAATCAAGAAATATTCTTCATCGTATGGTTTCATTAATATCTTAATTAATCTTTTTATTTTAACAAAATAGTAACTTGAGATGATACATAAGAGCATTATAATCTTTCTCACCAAAACTTTTTCGACTCCCTGTTCTATTAAATAATTACCTTAACTACTAATAATATTATTTAATATTTTCATATTAAAATATTTTTGTATAAATTAAAAAAAGATCTTTTTTATTAATGTTATTTCTAAATAAATAATATTTTTTCCTAAAACATCAAACTTTTTAAAAAATATGATATATTATAAAAATTGGTGTTTTAAAAATTAAATTATTTAAAAACCAAAAGTAATCAAATTTAAGAGTTATGATAAAGAAATTTTAAAAAATGATATTTTATGTGGTTTGTTTTAGAACAAAATGTTTTTTTTAATTAAAAACCAAATTTTAAAAAGTTGTTGTAATTGTTTTATTACTTATAAATTTTAAACGCTTTATATTCCATCAATATTATTATATTAATGTATTATTTATTCAACACGTGTATATACGGATTTACTAATTAAAAATTTTGAAAGTTGAGAAAAGTAATTATAGGACTCAAAAGTTATTGAACCAATTTTTTGGTTAAGGTATACTAAACGCATAAAGCTATTTCTCTCGGTAAAATCTATATTTATTTTCGAGTAAACTTCACATGATCTATGTGGTACGGATCAAATAATAATTTCCATCCAAATGTTTTAAAATCTTGATTTTACTTTTTGTGATTTGCAATCCGTGTCAGAATAACTTCAATACACTAACACCGCCAATAGTTATGTTAACTAAAAGGGTTTTTTGGTTATTTTGATAATAATTATTAACTAGTTTTTTCTATCGCGCGCGTTGCGTGTACGATGGGAAAACCAAAATGACTTGAGATATAGTAATCATCACATTCGTGCCTGCTAATCGCAAACGATTGTCACGCCAAAGAGACCGACACAACTCTGGTACTATCATCATTGCACTTGGTTAATATTTTGCAGGACCGTTTAAGGGAGTTAACACAACACACAATGAGAAAAGTGAGTTTAGAACACTTAACAAATCAAATAGGGAACTCGTACCACTAGATTGACACTTAGAACACAAGTAAAAAATAAGACAGAAAAAGAACAGAACAACACAAGTAATTTGTTTTCATGGATGTTTATATTGCTCTCAAGTACTTTACAAGTGCACATGCATAAGATATGTTACAAAGAACTGAGATACTTATACTGCATCCTACAACTGACCTTGCTTTAAAGGTCAGCTAGATACATGATCTAGACAACAACAAAATCAATATAGAGTTAAAAGGTAGATTGTCTTTTGACTAGTGACTATGACATGCCATAGCTCACATCCTAATATATTACAAAGAAGATAAAAGTATATAAAGTAGAAAGTAAAATAATTAAGACCTTAATGTACAGATACTAAAAGAATGGACCTTTCACCAACTTGTGAAAGTTGGTTAGTCAATAGAGTTGCAATGGAAAGTGATCCAGCTACATGGAAAAAGTGCATCAGATAAAAGCATGTCTTCAAAAGTCTTTGGAAGATCCTTTACTTCTTGACTTCAGAGGACTTTGTTGTAAGACCCCGTTCCCGGGACGCTCATAGCTGGTCAATCATCGCACATAAAACATATAATTACATTAACTTTACTAAAATCATGCAGCGGAAACACCTTAAACAAATATTTCATTTCCTTTAAATAAACACTTTTGCAAAATAATACATTGTTCATTACAAAATATATAGTTCATTCGTATTACAATGCAAAAACGTTATACAAAAGAATGCCATCCAAAAATGCCAAGTAGCTGCCCTGCGCCATCCTTAGCAATGCTCACCTGCCAACTGGAAAACGCATAAAAAGTCAGCGTTGCTGAGTGAGTTCTAGTTTTATAAAAACATTGCATTACCTTCCATTCGTTAAAACATTTTTATTACTATCGCACGTGATCATACATTGTACATACATCAAGGTAATCATTATTATCTTCATCATCGTTCGTTTCGTACATTTCGCACGTTTTGCACTTTTCGTACTTATCGCACATTTCGTACATTTATTATCTTTCACTTCTATCTAAGTCCTGTCATGTACTTAACCCGCCTCTAGAGCACCCAGCAATTCATCTAGGGTTAAGTGACAAGGACCCCATATCGCACGTATGGAGTGGTCACTAGGACAGACTCCCCCATTGTGTGTAAACTCTTATGGGTTCGCCAAGATCGCACGTTGTATAACACAAAGTAATTAGGAAATCGCACGTATTGAAGCAGTCACCAAAATTGAACTCTTACTGTGTGTATGAACCCTTATGAATTAGCCAAAATCGCACGCTGTAGACACACACAGTTGAGCTAACAACTCTCAATGAGTTGTGAACCTCCTTTCATTTGCTTACAAGGCTTTTCATTCGTTCCTTCATTATGTTTCACTTTCATTAACTTAAATCTTTCACTTCGGTAAGATAATACTTTACGTTCATTAACACAACCACACCATGTAAAGCCACATCATCATACTTAATAAGGAACATAAGAAAACATAACAAACATAATATACATAGAATACATAATCAATATACATAAGCATCATCATACATAGCATCAATCATACACCATCTTAAACATCATGCATCGCACATTCACATACATAAACATATGCGTATCAAGCATAAATCATCATAAAACATAACTGATCCACCGCTGGACAACGGGGGTTCGGGGGCGGCAACCCCTGACAGCGCAGCAGCCCCTAGTGGGGTCCAAGGGGCAACGCCCCTGGCTGGGTTCACGCTTAATACCACTTAAAATCTTATGAAAAATTCGATCTTCCCGTTAAAACCGCTTAAAATCTTAGTCGTTCAAAACATATATTTAGTATGCATTTCCAGCCCCAAAATAGTTCAAAACCTTTAAAATAGGGGATCTAGAACTCACCTGGACTAGATGAGTAGCTTCTCAATCAAGCTTACAAAGCCAGGGTTGCACTGCACAACCTGTAGATAAGTTAACACTCAAAAGAGTTAATTTCTGCCTAATTTCGCTGCTAATTTCGCTGGCATCTTCGCTGGTAGTTTCGCTGGCATCTTCGCTGCCAGTTTCGCCCAACTTTCGTTGGAAAACCATGTCTGCGAAATTACCTGCGAAACTATAGTTTCGCAGGAAGATCCACAGTTTCGCTGGACGAACAACTAATTTCGCTGGATGAACACCCAGTTTCGTAGAACGCGCTGAAAAATACGAACCAACCCATTTTTGACCCAAAACTTCAATCTTTTACATCCAAAACCTTGGTTTATCACCCAATAAGCTATATCTAAGCTTCTTACATGTTTTCTTACACAAAAACGTGAGTTTTGGGCGAATCTTTACCACTTTCAAAAACCCTAAACCTAGAATCCGGGTTTACATCAAAAGGAACGATTAAATGATGTTTCTTACCTAGATTTGTGGTGTTTTCTTGTTGTTTGGATGCCCACGAACACCGATCTTCAATCCCGAGATCAATCGAGCCTTGAATCTTCAATTCTCTCTACTTTCTCTCTCTACTCTCTCTCTAGAAGTAGAGTGTTGAGTTACAAATGATAGCTGCTCAAGCTGATCCGTTTATATATACCGGGCGTTCTCGGACCTTAAACTCGCCAAACACATAACCCGAAGAGTTAACTCAGTCTATAACACATATCCATCTTATTTTCATTTAATGATCTCATCTAAGCCCATTATTATTATTTGGCTCGCTTAGACATTATTCGGGGCATTACAAGTCCACCCCCTTATTTAGGTTTCGTCCTGAAACCTGCTAGTCATTGAATAGTTGAGGGTAATGCTGCCTCATCTCCTCCTCAACTTCCCAAGTGGACTCTGATTCCTTCCTGTGCTTCCACTGTACTCGCACCAAGGGAACCACCTTATTCCTTAGCCTCTTCTCTTTGCAATCGATGATCGCAACTGGTTGCTCCACGTAATTGAGCCTTTCATCCACCTCGATATCTTCCAGTAGTACGACCATATCCTCTTCGGCTAAGCACTTTCTTAAGTGAGATACATGGAATGTCAGATGAATTCCACTTAACTCACTAGGCAACTCCAACTTATAGGCCACCTCTCCTACTCGAGCAATAATTCAAAAAGGCCCTATGTATCTTGGGCTCAACTTGCCCCGCTTCCTAAACCGAATGATGCCCTTCCAATATGAGACCATTAACATAACCCTGTCACCCACTTGGAACTCAATCGGTCTGCGTCATTTATCAGCATACGACTTCTATCTATCTTTGGCTGCCTTCATGATGGCCTTGATCTTTTCAAGCTTCTCAGTCGTAGCCTCGATTACCTCGACGCTCCCTAACTCTTTCTGACCAATGTCGCCCCAACACACGGTGTTCGGCATCTCCTACCATATAGCATCTCATAAGGGGGCATACCAATGCTGGCATGATAGCTGTTGTTATATGAGAACTTAGCTAACGGTAGGTGGTCATCCCAACTTCCTCCAGAATTGATAACACATGCCCGAAACATGTCCTCTAATGTCTGAATGGTCCTCTCTGACTGACCATCAGTCTGGGAATGATAAGTCGTGCTGATGTGTAACCTCGTTCCCATAGAACCGTGGAATTTCTTCCAAAATTTGGATGTAAACCAGGTGTCACGATCAGACACAAGACACCGGTACACCATGACGAGTTACGATTTCCTTAATGAAAAGATCTGCCAACCTCTCGGATGAATATGTCTCACGGATCGGTAAGAAGTGAGAACTCTTCGTCAAACGATCAACTATCACCCATATGGCATCATACCCTTTCGGGGTACGCGACAACTTTGTAATGAAATCCATGGTGATGTGCTCCCATTTCCATTCCGGTATATCCAAAGGTTGGATCTTCCTATACGGCTTCTGATGCTCGGCCTTCACCTGTAGACAAGTAAGGCATTTACTCACATACT
>BJCM01265548.1:0-19902 GCA_018326385.1 Flaveria bidentis
GTAGTGAGCTTATAGCCATCATAGATCGAACCATATCCAATAGGGTTCAGTTTCTCCTTTCGGACACACCATTATGTTGTGGTGTTCCAGGTGGAGTAAGTTGTGAGACGATCCCACAACTTCTTAGATGGTTCTGAAAAGCCTCACTGAGGTATTCACCTCCTCTATCTGAATGAAGTACTTTGATAGTTTTATTAAGTTGATTTTCTACTTCATTCTTGAAGACTTTGAACATTTCAAAAGCTTCATGTTTGTGTGTCATCAAGTACACATAACCATAGTGACTATAATCGTCAATAAAGGTAATGAAGTATGTTTCACCATTTCTAGTCATTTTCTTAAAAGGGCCACATACATCCGAATGTATGATTCCCAATAAGTCTTTTGCCCTCTCATTAGTACCACTAAAAGCTAACTTGGTCATCTTGCCTTGTAAACAAGATTCACACTTATCAAATGAAACATTTTTAGTTGTTTTCAAAAGACCATTCTTTTGAGGTGTTTGAATCCGATTCTTGTTTATGTGACCAAGACGACAATGCCAAAGATAAGAATCACTTAAACCCATTCTAAGTTTCTTGGTGCTTGATTGGTATAATGAGTTATCAAAGGATGAATTACCATGAACCAATTCATAGATCCTATTAAAAAGGCATAGCCTTGAAATAAAATACATCATCCATACAAACATAAATACCATTGTTTACAAACTTTAAATCATAACCACATTGTTTTAAAATGGAAACAGAAATTATGTTCCTAGTCAAACTAGGAACATACAAAATGTTCTTAAGAACAACTTCCAAACCATTTGAAAGTTTCAAAATATAGTCCCCTTGGGCTTCGACATCAACTTTTGCTTCGTTGCTCATGTAAAGACTTGTGTCTCCCTTCTTGAAGTGCTTATTTCTTTTAAACCCCTGCAACAAATTACAAATATGAGTTCCACATCCGGTATCCAATACCCATGTGTTTGAAGAAATAACATTTCAACCAATGTGAATCATGAAAGTTGTACCTAAGGTTTGCCCGGCATCCCTCTTGTTTCTCAACTCTTTGAGATAGGTTGGACAATTCCTTTTCCAATGTCCTATCTCACCACACTCAAAGCATTGATCGTTATCCGTTACATTAGGCTTCTTAAGCTTAGGCTTTGGAGGTTTCGCTTTAGCCTTTCTTTTCCCCTTTCCTTTGATGTACCCCTTTCATTTGGCAACATTTGCCTTGGGATCGGGAAATGGCCTTTTCTTATTGCCTCCCTCATTGATCGAGAGAACATGTAGAACCTTTCTACCCATTCTAGCCTCACCTGTTTCACCAATTCTCTTGTCCCATCCGTTTATAATTCATTATGAATGTCTCAAACCTTTTAGTTAGGACATTAAGGATCAAATCCGGCCCAACTCCTTTGAGACGGGACAATTAAGCCGCTCGAGGCGATCAATGTGGCTTTTCATCTTAAGAACATAAGATGATACCGATTGGGTTTCTTCCATGCGACATGCATGAAACGCTCGAACCGTTTCAAAGTGCTCTACCCTAGCTTGTTGGAGGAACATTTCCTTCAACTGGGTAATTATGTCATATGCCCCAAGATGCTCCAAATCCTTTTGGAGTTCAGGAATCATAGTTCCCAACATGAGGCAGGAAACCTGCATGGAACCCTTAGTGTATTGAAGCCAATCGTTATAGGCCTCAACATCCTCGGGGTCAGGTTGGTCAGGAATGGGATCGTCAAGGACATAGGCCTTTTTCTCTTGCTTGAGAACAATTCTCAAGTTTAGAAACCAGTCCATAAAGTTATTATGGTTAAGATGATCCCTTTCTAAGATGGTTCTCAGTGATAGGGTAGGGACGGTCGGGGTGGTAGCATTATTGTTTGTGGCCATTACTACAAAATTACAAAGTTCATTTTAGTACTTCTGAAAAATTGCATTTTAATTATTAATACCCTTTACACGTCTCATAGACAATTAATAATTAAAATCTAGAATCCAACGCTATATTTAAATGATGGTTAGGTGACCTTTATCCCATTTTTTAAATTAACAAGGTAGTCAACATTTGACAATTGCAACCTATTGCAACTTCTAGCTTTATGGGATCGGTTAAACATATCATGTTTAGTCGACATGTAAAATCCCATCAACACCATTGTACGCTATGCTTCGGTGACCCTATGCACATGGTTTCCAATTCAAGTCATCCTACTTACACACACCTGTGAGTTTATACATACAAGTGGTTAGGTGACCTTTATCCCACAAATATGCTAAGCCCACCTCAAACATACAAGTTCCCTAAACGTGGTTAGGTGACCTTTATCCCACAACTAGTTCTCAAGTGATTCGAGTGTCGTGTAAAAGGATGGTGTTTAACTTGTTTCCAAAGGGATTTAAGTTCCCACAACTAGTTCTCAAGTGATTCTAGTCACTTAATGATTAGGAACCAAAAATTTCAGCTTGTTATGATAATTTATTTAGATTGTTAAGCATATCCACATATCAAACAATCAACATAAAATGAATAATCAAACAAGCGTATATAAAACAACCACATGTGCATAACCATAGCCACTATGTTGACAACACTAGTTTGCCATCACAAGTGTTGTCAATTGGTCTTTCCTAAGGGTCGAACACAACACAAAAGATGAGATCTCCAAAGACCCCCACTTGAAGTTGCATCCAAATGCTTCAAGTCCTTCTCTTTGTGTCTTCCTTTTTTGCTTCCATCTTGTGCATCTTCTTTTACAAAATTTATATCCTAATACAAATTTTATAATAAAAGAAAACATACATAATCTATCTATTACATTACCATTGAATGAATAAATAAATTACATCCAAATACAAACACAAAAGAATAATATTACAACCCATTATGAATGAAATCAACCAAAACAAACATCCATTCCAAACCAAATCAACACAAGGTCAAGGCTAGGTTATGCACCAATATGAATCATCATATATAACATTCAAGAACCAAATAAATCCCCATTTGACCATAAATTTTCAGCCAACATAAACCAAGAATTTAAGGTTTTTGTCCAAACAAATACAATCAACCATTTGATATTTTTCTTTCAAGGTTTAATCACAAGCATGTAAGATGTAACCTTGAAAGGTTGGGAATTCATTATATCACCATAAAACAGCCCCTATTAGGTTGTTAAAACCCCATAAAACCAATTTTAAAAGGACAAATGAAACTAGGCATCCACATATCCGGCTCTAGATGCTAATGTTGGGTTTGTTGGACCATTATCAAGAGAGTTTAACCATTTAAAATTAAAAAACACAGCAGAATAATACCTTAATCTTATGATTTATAATCTGAAAATTAAGGTTAATAACATAGCATCAACAAACCTAAGAACATAGGATCATATATATGTGTTTGAACAAGCTATCAAGAACAAATAACAACCAAAACAAAGACATACAAACACCTTTGTAAAGCTGCTGAAAACCATGATTAAGGAGGAAGAAAATGAGGTTCTTGAATTACCAAAAAACCAAGGAGAGGTGTCCTCAAGAATCCATACCCACAAGCATCAAGCAAGGACCTTTGTTGCTAGGATTTGAACACCAAAACCCAAAGAAGAAGCTGTTGGAACAACCATCCAGCCGTGAGTTTCTTCAAGAGAAGGAGAGAGTGTCTTCAATTTTGGGTTCTTGAATGTGAGAGAGAGAAGAAGATGGAGTGTGTGTCTAGTTCTTGGAGTATGGTGCATGGAAAACAATCAAGACCCACTCCCCATAAAGGGGGCGGCCGAAATGGTCATGAGATGGGGTTTTCCCCCCAAAACCAAACTCCAATATTTATAAACTAGTTGTTAAAATAGATATATAATTAACCTTATAATTATATAACACATACCCACTTTTATTATTTGATGTTATTTAACTAAATTAAACAACATTACAAAAAATATCCATGAACAAAATATCCCTATAAGTTGTTCAATCTCATATGCAACTTATTTAGAAAACCCATTTTCTAAATTGGTGTGTTTATTTAATTGGATGATCCTATCATCAATTAAATATCAATTGGTTTTTGCTAAGCTTATTATTGGGTATGACCCAACTTGGATCATAACGTACTAACCACATCAAAGTTCTATGTGTCTTGGGCATAAAGAATCCAACATAGTTGTAGGAAATATCGAAAATTGCGATCTGGCTTATGAGGATTACATGCAGGTGGATGAGAACGAATTAGAAAGAATGGACATTATGTGGGCTTTGGCAAGTTTTGTTCAAAGAGCGAAGAAGTTTGTGAAGAAGACAGAACAGAACTTGATAGTCACAAAGGATACAACTTTTGGTTTCAACAAAACCAAAGTTACCTCTTTCAACTATGGAAAAAAGGGACACTTCAAATGTGAATGTGTAAAGCCCAAGAAGACAAGAAACGAGAATCCTTTCTCATTATTCAACCATCAAGACAAACCCATGAGTGGAGCTGCTTAGTCTAGCAAAGATACAAAGGCTTTGACTGCATAAGATGACGAAGGTCAAGATTGGACCTTTCGTTTTGTAACTCCGGGTGAGTCAAACATTGCGTTGATGGTCTAGATGATGACACTGCAAGTAAAAGTAAAATAGCAGTTGAACTAGTGATGTCAGATCATGAAGATACTACCAATATGGTCAATCACCTGCTTGAAGAAGATCTCAGAATGACACGTTCAGAATCTCCAACATCGGAAGAGTCAAACTCTGCACTAATGGCGGATTCAACCGAATCATCACATGTAAGTACCATTGACCAACTTTTGATAATCATCCCTGTAGTAAATGTAACAAATTTAGAGAAAGCATAGATTTAAAATTTTCTAGCTTATTAGATCACAATGACAGCTTAGTAAATGACTTACTACTGTGTACAGAAGCTAATAGAATTTTGAAACAAAATTAGCACAGTTATAAAGAGAAAATAGAAGTTTTAAATAAGCAACTAAAAACCGAAGTTGTTGCTTTTAAGCAAGCAAATGACATTAAGTTCTATTTAAACTCCCTAGAAGAAGCTAAGAAAGGAAAGGCAGTTTTGGAAATCAAGTCAACTCATTAAAACAAAAACTGCACACTTGGACAAGTTCTTCTCACATAGTCCAGCACTTAGTGAAAGAACGTAACAACGGGGAGGGTTTGGGTTACAAAGTGGTTCCACCACCACATGAGACCTTGTTGAATGCTAAATGTAGACCAATAAATAACAATCCAATCAAGGATCATGTGGTGTCCACTCCTCTAGTTAGTGATCCAGATTCCATGAGTAAATCGGTGGAATTTGTCGCTAAACAGAAGGAGGCCACTTTAAAATCTAAAGGTAAGATGCCTGTTGTTAATTTGGATGAACAATTTGAAAAGGTTAAGGTAAAGTCAGGTTCAAACATGTCTAATTCTAAACCCAAAAAGACCAAACAAGTTAACCAACCATGTGCACCATGTCTTTGTCTAAATAAACAAAAGGGTAAAGATGTTAAAAATGTTCAAACAATGAATTTTGTTAAAGAAGCTAAAACTTCTAAACAAGAAGTGTCAAAACCCAAACAGACTAAAGTCACACCGGTGTCACACACTTCCCCACAGAAACTGTTCCACCAACATGTCAAAAGTACATCATGCTAAAATTGTGAAAAGTATGGACACATTGTTTCTGACTATTCTTATTATCAAACACCAAGAAAGAAAATTGAACTTCATGATACTAAACCAAGTTCTTCTAAAAGGAGTTCTATCACTCCATCAAAGAGAATTAGTGAACATAAAGTTCAAACCGTAAGCTAGTCGTCTGTATATAACAAACAGGCCTTACACAAAACTGGCTTATGGAAAGAAAAATCAAGTCTAGTGTCTGAAAATGAGAACAAGAAGAAGAATGATCTGCCCTCACCCACAAATGGACAGTGGGTAGAGTTTATGATTTGTGATTCATCCTGGTCACCCAAGCCAGTTAAGGCTTGGGTCCCTAACCTAAACTAATCATTTCCTTTGAATGTACAAGGTGTCTACTATAGTGCTACCACAAATACCTAGATTGTTGATAACGGGGCATCAAGGCACATGAATGGAAACCTGTCTCTCTTGTCAAATGTCAAACAAATTAAAGAAGGACACATTTCATTTGCTGGGAATAAAGGAGGTTATATCACTGCACAAGGGGATATGGGAAACCAGAAAGTGAAGTTTGATAAGGTAAACTATGTTCAACAACTTCAAAATAAATTACTTTCTATCTCCCAGATATGTGACAAAGAGTTCAAGGTTGTATTTGACAACAAGAAGTGTTATGTTATGAAAAGGACTATGTCATCCCGGAGGACCAAATGTTAATGTCATCTAAAAGATATAACGATTAGTATGTCTTGGACCTCTCAAAGGCCCCCACAACCGATCAAAATGTACAATGCTTATTGTCAAAGGCAACAAAGAAAGACTCCATAAGCTGGCATAGAAGAATGGGACACATTAATCCACAAAAGATGAATCACTTGATCCAGAATGATCTAGTGCGTGGAGTAAATGTTAAGAACTTCCAATTACTATATTTTTGTGTCACATGTAAGAAAGGGAAACAGACGAAGAAGTCTCATAATGCAAAGAAAGTTCACTCAATTGACCTGCCTCTTGAGCTTCTTCACATGGATCTGTTTGGCATAATTAGTACAAAGAACATTGCTCATGATTTGTACTGCTATGTAGTTATAAATGATTACTCAAGATTTTCTAGGGTGATGTTTCTGAAATCCAAATCAGAGACATTTGACTCATTCAACGAGCTGGTAACTACATTGGAGTCACTCTACAAGCTGAAGGTAAGGCAAGTTCGTTCAGACAATGGTACCGAGTTCACGAACCAGTGGATGGAGACATTCCTCAAAGAAAAAGGAATTGTGCACCAGTTCATATCTGCTTACACTCCTCAAATGAACAAAGTTGCTGAGAGAAAGAATCAAAGCTTGATAGAGACAGCCCGGACGATGCTAGCAGACTCGAAACTGCCTTTCCAATTTTGGAATGAGGCAGTAGCTAACGCATGTTACACCCTTAACCGAGTCTTAGTGGTCAAACATCATGGTAAAACGTCCTATGAGTTGCTCCAACAATGTAAACCAAATCTAAAGTACCTCGAACCATTTGGTGCACCATGTACGCTAGTGAAGAAAACCCAGTGAGGGAAGTTCCTTCATGGTCAAATCCGGGAGACAGTGTATGTTAGTCAACCCAAAGGATTTGAGGATCCATATTATCGGGACAGAGTTACAAGCTGGATAAGGCTCTCTATGGGCTCCACCAAGCCCCAAGAGCATGGTATGAAAAGCTCTCGACTCATCTTGTGAAACACGGCTTTCCCAGAGGAGTGATTGACTGTACACTGTTCATCAAAGAAAAGGATGGTGACTTATTGCTAGTTCAGATCTATGTTTATGACATAATCTTTGGTTCCAAAAATGAAGCATTATGTAAAGAATTTGAAGCAGTAATGAAAGTTGAATTTGAGATGAGTGCCATGGGAGAGATGAAGTCCTTTCTCGGGTTACAGGTGGATCAGACACCAAAGGGGATGTTTCTACATCAGACCAAGTATGTAGGCGATATTCTCATTTGGTTTGATATGGAGAATGCTTCGACAGCTAAGACTCCACTAGCTACAAACCACGATGTGACACCCGAAGAAAATGGTGATCTGGTGGATGCCACCATGTACCGAGGAATGATCGGATCCCCCATGTACCTCACCGCCTCACGACCTGATATCATGTACGCGACGTGTCTCTGGTCCAGATATCAGGTGAAACCGAAAGTTAACCATCTCATAGGAGTCAAAGAATATTTCGCTATCTAAAGGGTACTCTAACACTTGGGTTGTGGTACCCTCATGACGATAACTTTGAGGTTACAGCGTATAGCGATTCGGATTATGGCGGCTGCAAAATGAACTACAAGTCAACTTCAGCAAGATGTCAATTCATTAGGAGAAGATTAGTCACATGGCAATGTAAGAAGCAGACATCGGTTGCTCTGTCAACTTGGGAAGCTGAATACGTTGTTGCTACAAGCTGCTATTCACAAATCATCTGGATTCAACAGCAAATGCGGGACTATGGTTTGAAATTCTCTAACACTCCTATATTTGTTGATAATTCTACTACTATAGCCGTAACTAAAAATCCTGTCCAACATCCTAAAACCAAACAGATCGGAATTAAATATCACTTTATACGTGATTGTTTTGAAAAGAATTTCATCGATGATGTTAAAATTAATACGGACATTCAACGCGCTGACCTCTACACAAAAGCTTTTGATAAACCAAGATTTTTATATCTGTTAGAGGTCAACAACATGAAAAAGAAATGTGTAGTGATTCCAGAAGATAAAAGTACATTGTCCGACGAGTAGAGTTATTATTTTATTTTAGTTTATTTATTTTATTTTATTTTATTTTATATTATTTAATTTTATTTTATTTCTTCGCCTATTAAAATTCTAAACGCAAAAACATTTTCGGTTTTAGAATTTTAGTGGGAGAATAGGTTAGATTAGTATTAACTTAGTAGTTTTATTAAATTACTTAAAAAAACGAGGGAGGATTACAGCTTTTCTAAAAGGAAAGAAATCAAATCTGTGATACTGATTCAACGAATTTGGAAAATGATAGTACACAGAAAACAAATTAATTTGGGACTTTAAAAGGTTTAACTACTCATGATGCAAAATTCAATGTTACGTCTGAATAGTCAAAGCAAAATAAAAGGAAAGATGATAGTTAAACTAGTACGCTACTATGGTAAAATAGAGAAAGTAGACCTAGAGGTTGTTAGAGCATTTGATGATGTGTCGGTAGATTCAACACAATAGATAAGTAGACCTCATTGGTGATTTCAAGCTCAAACTAAGTTGTTCAACAAGCTGTGGGTTTCCATCTTATCACTCGTTAACACAATCAACGAAGTTCCAATAAGGGGTGACAAGCAAAATAAATGCCACAAATGTGTGCGAATGACCTTAAAATATGAGCAAAGCACATGAAAAATGCAAAAAGAAATCAAGCTAATAACCTATGTTGTTGGTGCGATCTGTGCGAAAAGAAAATAATTGCTCAAACAAGAAGATAGATTGTGTGCCTCTCTACTGTGCGATGGCACTGATCTGAGGATAAGCATAAGCTAAGTATTCTAGAATTCATTGTTGTTTGTACCTCTCTGCTGTGCGATGGCACTGACCTGAGGCTTAGCATCTCTTTGAAAGATCTTAGAATAGTTTCTTCTTGTAATATACCCATAGACCGCTCAAAAATCTCTTGAGGAACGTTGATTACCATATAAGTGTGGGATCCATAAATGCTTGTTGAAATAATCAAACCTTAAATCATCACCAATGAGTGTCAAAAATCTGTGTATGGATTTTAGAGGACAAGTATACTTCGTAAGCTACAGATCTTGAAAGTCAAAATCTTGTGTGCATCTTGTAGCTCTAGTATGATTTCCTAAAATTGTTGTTGACTATCAGTGAAAACAAGGATCAAGCATCAAAATTGTAAGTCTGATATACTTGTATGATTCCAAAATGAATAATACCGGAAATGATTAACTGGAATTGAAGTTGTGTTGTCCATGAAGTAAACTCAATTAGAATTATTCTAATAGGTCGTTTTTCATCTCTAATCAAAAATACAAAAATATGTCTTGTTATCGTTCTTAATTTCAAAGTTGTTCTGTTTAGTTTAAGTAAATTGTAATGTAGAGTCGGAATCAACAACTCGACGTAATCTGTGAATCACTCACTCAAAAGGGTCATGTCTGAGGTGACCAAAATATTCAAAATAAAATGAGTCACGTCTAAGGTGACAAATTCATTTTAAGTAAAAGGATCACGTTTGAGGTGATCAATAGTGTTTTCAAATTAAAAAGGGTCATGTCTAAGATGATCATCACTGATAATGTTTTATCTATTGTTTAAAGGATAAGTTTTTGAATGTGCATAAGGTCAAATGAACAAGTCAGAGTCATTCGCACGATTGGACCATAAGTATGGACCACTTGCACGAATGGAGCTATGAGATTGAACTAGTCGCATAATTGGATCATGAGTATGAGCCAATCACACGAATGGTGGTGACCAACAGAGTCAGGCATCCGACTGAACCCCAGTTGCACGAATGAAGTTGACCGAATGAGTCAGTCGCACGACTGAAACCTAGTCGCACGACTTAAACCTAGTCGCACGACTGACTGTGACCGACTGAGCAAGTCACATGACTGAACTCCAGTTGCACGAATCAAGAGTGCGAATAGGTTCAGTCGCACGACTGAAGGAAACCCTAGTATAAATAGAGGGGGAGTCGGTCGCACACACACATCACCCCCAAATCGCACCTAAAGCGCACGAAAGCAATATTACTCTGCCCAAATTTTATATCAGTGATTTACCACCCTGTTTGTGATACTAACTGATTATGCATCGTTTCTACAGGTAATGAAAGACTAGATTCGATCAAAATGCACAGATTAAGCTAGCCTAAACGTTCAAATCGGTTCAAAACAAAACCGAGACAATGTCTTCTAAATAAACCACTAATCAGTACTTAAACGTCAAATTATTTAGCACTAAGTGTTATTTTGATGGATTGCGTGTCAAAGGAGACTAACCTGAACGTTTAACATCAAGTATTGACGAAGAATCGATTGTATAGTACAGAACAGAGGCGTATGCGAATGGACACACCGATGAACTTCAATCGCACGATTGAAATGGGCAAATGACTCAACTGCACGAATGAACCATGCGTATGAACTTAGTCGTACGACTGGTTCAATCGCATAGTACAACATACGATTCAGTTGAGTCGCAGATTCACTCGCACGACTAAGACTCAATCGGACTGTCCATTCACACGACAGAACAAAATGATTCAAGTTCATTAAAATTCAAGTGTCATTCACTTACACAAACTCTAACGTTTACTTATCTTGTGTAACAGAAACATGGCGTGTCGATGGAGTATGAGCACAAAGCATAACCTTTGTGCACATTTGGACGTCACCTCCTGGAATGCCGCTGATTTTGTTGGGATTATCGCCTTCCTACGGAGATCAAGGATCTTCAAGGCTATATCTACTCCATGCACACCTTATCGATCGATTCAGCAGGCCTTCTGGGAAAGCGCGATAGTCGACATGTCTGCTGAACCGTATCACGTTAGGAGTACTATATTTGCTCAAGAGATAGAGATCAGTGAGGAAGACCTATGGACGGTGTTAGAAATGGGAGATGGTGGTGACTGTCCTACCAGACTACATCCACTGACTGTCCGAGATTGCTTTCTTCGGTCTAAGTACTCGGGGGACATAAACTCAGGTGTGCTCAACAAGAGCAACCTGTGCCCCCAACTCAAGTACTTAGCCCATGTGCTGCTAAAGTGCATTGCCTCAAGGTAAGTACTTAGCCCATGTGCTGCTATGTGGCTCTCGTACTGAATCATCCATTCAGCTTCTCACAGATGATCTTCAACTACTAGGTCGAGAACCTAGAATCAAAGGGTAAGGAGGGCTTCTTTATGTACCCACAGTTCCTCTAGATGATTATTGACCAAAAGTTGTCCTCACTGCCCAAAGGGAGTGATGATGCAATTACACTGGAGGTTATGGATGACACCACACTTGGGAGGATGAAGGTCTACCGTGGCAAGCAGGTGAAGCCCCCGGTGAGGAGACTGTTTGGGCATCTGGCCCGGGATGACTTTGTGGCATCAGGTAAGAGGAAGTGGCGCCACGACGATAGCGACTCGGATGTTGAGCATATTGCTCTGCCCTCCGATGACTCCGACGGTGATGACCATGATGCTGATTAGGGAGGTGATGGTCATGGTGGACCCGGGTCTACTCCCATTCACCCTAATTTCAGATGGAAGAGGAGGAGTCTGATGAAGAGCCTGTGGTGCGAACGGTGGGGAGCCTGGTCGTAGCCAGAGAGAGAGGTCTCAGGGCGGTTGGTGGACGCCATGGGGAGTCCAGGGATGCTTCTATTCCTGATACAAATCCATCTTATACCCCGGACCCTCCCAGCAGCCAAGGGGGAGCCACTGTGTCTAAGGGCTCGAGGAGGAAGAGAATGGCTCACCCTTATGGCAAAAAGGGGAAGAGGCCAAGATTTACAGTGACCATATCCACTCCCACTGCCACTACCACCACTACTATCACAGCCACCACCACATCCACCATAGCTACAACCACCACTACCACACCCCCCCCACCACCACTTCCACTCTCCCATCCACCTCTACTACAACCAACCCTTCACCATCCACTCATATGCCACCACCCATATTCACCACTGCCACCACTACCACCACCAGCCACCAAGCAGGACCATCATCCCACACCACATTCACCACATGACGTATTCTACCCTCCATTGGGGTCGAGGAATAGCTGGCTGCACTTAACCGCATGGTGCTGAAGCTGCTGGCTGCCGACGAAGAAAAGGCTGATCAACTAAGTCATCTTGTGGAGCTAAATGCTACCCTAGCACAGCAGATTGTTTAGCAAGCACAACAGATCTCCCAACTCCAAGAGCGAAATAACCAATTAGTGAAGAGAATAGAGAAGTTTGAGGCCTCTAACAAGACTATCATGCTCAAACTATAGGGATCGAAAAATGAGCCTCTGATGAATAGAGAGGATGAAGATGATGATGATAGTGATGATGATGAGACGAGTGAAGATGAAGGGCCAAGGGGAAAGCAAGATGATGATAATGATAAAGAAGGACATGCAACTGCATCTGCCTCAGCTCAGGGTCAAGAGAGAAGGACAAAGATAAATCAAGACCAACGAGCATCCTCCTCTGCCCCTCCTTTTGAGAAGCCTGCCATTCAAGACAAAAGTAATGGTTAGATGTTTATGTATTTGAAAAAATTTGTACTTGAATCTTATATTAAAATTATTTATTTATGTTTATGTATCTTTATCAAATGTTTGAATGTCTTGATTAAATACTAACAATTGTTGTGTTTTGAATTGTATAAATCAAGCAAATCAAACATCTCAGCAAGATGAGTATGACGTTGCTCCCCTATAGAAAATCATGTCTCAACTCATAATGATTCTTGATTTGCAAGGGATAGTCAGAAGGTCGGTGAGCTATACTCCCGAAGAAGGAGAAATCATACATGACCTGACTGACGAGCAACTTGCTGAGATGTTCAGGCTAAACCCAGAAAAGATTGTCAAGGATCCGCCTACTTTGATGTGACAAGTGATGATGAGCTCAACGATGTAGATGAAATAAAGATTGAGGATGTCACCGCTGACCACTATCCAAAGTACATTGACCGAGAGGGAAATATAGTCCCCAACTTGGGTGATACTCTCGATAGTGATACATTTGACAAGCTGGATCGGATGGAGAAAGAGACTGAGAAGAATGAGAATCAAGCCCAAGTCTCATACGCTGATGTTGACATCAAAAAGGCTGAATGGACGCCTTGTTTTGTTGAGATCCGATCCCTACGCACTGCACAAAAGCCAAATGTCTAGACCAAGCTATACAAAGTCAAGAAACACCTAAAGGTGCCGGGCAAGATCATTGCATGGGCATATTTTAAGGATCTGAATGTGTATGAAGTTAAAAGAGAGAAGGGAATTGAGTACTTCAGATTCCCACATGATCTAAAGACTCTCCCTGGTTTTTAGCTCAACCAGCTGGCATGCCTAAAGTTGTTATAGCTGATCCGAGGAAAATGTCAGGCTGGTTTGAGGCTGCACTAAAGAAAGAATACCACACCAGGTGGGTAAACTTCAGACCTCAACAACCGAAGAGGTACATAAGAAGGTCTGAAGTTGATCCCATTACTGGAAAGCCTAAGGTAGTCCTGAAGTGGAGTCCTCTGCATACAATGTCCAAAATCCCTCTAAAGGAGATGCCACAGGACTTCACTCCACACTTCAAGTGGTGGTATTGCGATTGGAGAATAGGTGAAGTAGTCATAGTCTTACAAAAGGAGGGCCAAATGGATATTATCCGGGTGTTTGACCCTATGTGGCTGACCAACTTGTCTTCAGACGATGTGTATACATTATACAAGTGGCCACTATTCTATGACTCGCAAGACATTGTACAAGCCTTCCAGTTCCAAAATGTTGACCGGGTAAGTGAGAGTGAGATTCTCACAAAGGATCGAATATAGTGAATGAGTTAGTGATTGAATGGCGGAAACAAACAATCAATAAACAGTTAATGCAAGAAATATACTCATAAATGCATTTGTATATATTAATGAAGTTGATTGATTACAGAGAATAAAAGAGAACAAATATTCTCTATGTCTATCAGCCATCTCCTCATGTATGAGGTTATCTATTCTATTTATAGGCAGACAATATGCCTTTTACAAAATAACTAAACTACCCCTGACCTATTACATCAGAACTAGTCTATGTCTTTATCCGCATCTTTGCTTGTTCATCCGCATTGGCAAATGCGGATGAGTTGACTTGATCAGCATTTCTTCACTTGATCATCCGCATTTGTATGTTGGTCATCTGCATTGGTTAATGTGGATGAACAAATACTTATGCGCATTATCTGGCCATCTGCATTGGCAAATGCGGATGAACAAAGTCTTGTCCACATTACTATTTTGTCTTCCGCATTTGTCAATGCCAAAGAACAAATACTTGTCTGTATTTGTTTTATGTCTTCCGCATTGACAAATGCGGAAGACCCTACTTGGTTTTTCTTGTGCAGGATCTTCATCTGCATTTCTTCTTGGACTTGTGGGAGTCAAGCAAAGCAACCATCAACTCACCCATTGAATTGGCATGTATGATCCTTTCAGGGTCCAACAATACTCCCATAAGGATTATGCAGCCTATGTTCTTCAATGTTTGGGAAGTGATTGAGGTTGTGATGATTCTGCTGGGTCTTGTGGAGGTAACAAAAATGCTGCTTTAGTTGGATCCAGAATTGCTTTAATCATGTTGACAAAATCTGTTGCTTCTAACATTCTTTCCCTACTTAGCACATGTATCTTCATTTTGCTCATATTGTAGATGGCTTCTATTCGTAACTTATTTAGAGAAATAGGTTCTCAAATAGATACAATAGATAGACCATCTCCGTGAAATAGTAAGCTCCCACCCACATCTACCTCCAGTTTAACAATATTCCTAAGTTGCAATGGTGTCTTCTTTTTCTTTCTTTTGTCTCTCTTGGCAATGATACGGTCATAAGCCAATTTCAGCAACTTGGTGCACTTTATGAACAAGTGCATGTCTTGTTCTCCCAGTTTATTGTGTATTTCCCTGAAGTTTCTGGCATATATGTAGTGGATGTATGATTCATCAATCTATCTTACTTCATATCCACTAAATAGTCTTATTTAAGCCCCCTCCTTTCCTCCCCACTTTCTTTCAATGACCATCTCATAAGTTTTTACATCATAGTACAATTTGAGATGGGTGTAGAGGAATGAGTACCAAACACCATTTTTCTCTTTAGAGATTCTGTTGGATTCACTTTTAACTCTGGAAACACAACTTCTTCAGCATGTATTGTCTTCTTTTTCTCAAGGGGATTAATAAATGACTTATCTTTCCTCAGGCATATTGCTTTTAATGAATTGAAATTGTCAGTTCTTTTGAACATTTTAAGTATGTTTTCAAATTCATATCCCCTGAACATAGCTGAGTGATTGATCAGTTCCAGTTGAGCTAGTTCTTTTAAGTCTGGATCTCCAGGGCATTTACAAGAACAGAGTACTCTGTAAAGAATTGGACCAGCCCGGAGATCCTTTCCACCATAAACATGTTCCATATACTGTCATACTTCCATGCAATTATTTTCTGATCAACTTTGCCTTTGGGAGTAGACACTCCTCTAATTAACTCACTAGTGGTTAACCCTTCTTGTAGTTTTAATTGAGAGGGTTTTGCAAACTATTCAAGGTATTTTTGAAGTATATGAGCCAACAATTCTTGATCTGTTTGGTTTAGTAGCATGTTTTGAGCTGTTACTCTAGATCTTGGCTTCTTGTTAAGCATTTCTTCCTCTAACCGCTTGAGCCTATCTTTCTTTTCATTAATCATTTGGAGAGTTGCAGACCTTAATGTGTTTGTTTTCATATTTCCAAGATTCCTTTTTGTGAAGTCTTGGCTTGAAAGATAATCCTTCATTTCCGTATCTGACATGCTATAAGGATTAGGAAATAGTGGTTCAGAAGTTGAGGTTGATTTCTTCATGGATGATAGTTTAGGCACAAGAACCTTTCTAGAAAATGATCTTGCATAATCAGTTGAGGTTGATTTCTTAATGGATGATAGTTTAGGCACAGGAACCTTTCTAGAAGATGATCTTTCATACTCAGTTTTAAAGTTTGGATCTAGCAGTTTATTGACCTTTTCTTCTTCTACTTTCATGCCTTCATATGTCATACTAAAGACTTCATCTGGATCATACCTATGATTGATCAAAAACATTGCTTTTATCATTAGGTCATTAGTTTGATCCTTTAACACCATTTCATCCACACTTCTTTCTTTTAAGACAGGGCTGCCAACATCTACAGATTCATCATCAATATATCCTCCCTCAAATTCTCCTTCTTCAAGATCAATGAATACAGTTGGTTTCTTCAATTGTGCCTCAGCTTTTTCATGTTCTTCCAGGAAATCTACTATTGCAACAAGGCTTCTGGGATCATCTGGTGTGGTTTTCTTTGTTGGTTCTTCTTCATTCATGGGTCTTTTTCCTTTAGCTTTCTCAGACAAGTATTTCCTCTTCCTGATATAAGTTTGAAGTGGAGGACCAGAAGAGGATTCAACAATTTTTATCTCCTCAGGTAATTTTTCAGCCCCTCTTTGTACTTTATCTTGATCATCTGCCTCTTTTTCATTCTTTTCTTTATCTTGTTCACAAAACTCTATGATCATTTCTTTTTGTTCTTCTCATAGTGACACAACAGGTACGAGTTGCATCCTTAACTCTTTCTCCAATAGAACAGGAGATTAAGGAATGACCACAATGGGTTAGTGTTGGTCCTCTAGTCTGCAACAAAATCCCAAAAATCCTCATCTATAGTGAATTCTTCAGAAGTAAAGTTATCCAGAGCACTGATTAATTCTTCAAATTCAGCTTTCTCAGTTTGAGTTGCATCTGATTGCCTAGAATAAACCACCATCTCAAGACTTGATTCTTCACTCCTTTTATTTTCTTCAGCATCAGCACATCTTTGTATTTCAATTAGTATCTCAAGTTTAGAGATTCTTTTACTTTGGCTATCAACTTGACTCTCGAGATTGGAGATGATTTCTGCTTGTTCTTCAATCATATCTTCTTGCTCTCCCAAAGCTATAGTTTGAATAGCAAGTGTATCAATATGGCCACTTACTTCTTCTCTAGAATGGTTGAGTGCATCTTTTAAGTTTTAAATCTCTTTCTCTTTCTCCTTCATTTCAGCTTCATAGTTTTCTTTAATCTCTTTTAACTCCAGCTCTTTTTTATCAAGCTCTAGAATCCTATCATCAATAATTCTAGCCCTCCTATTCAGTATCCTTTCCATCCTTTCAATTTTGTGTAGGAGCTCAGAAAATAACTCATCTTTTTCATCCGATCTATTTGCATTAGATTCAGCAAAACATTCTAAGGGAGCAGTCTCAGAAGTGACCCTTCTTATAGGCATTTGAGCATGATGGTCCTCCTCATCCGAAGATGATTTGGATGCTTTGGATGTGCTGGTTGAGTCTCCATACTCAGTTGGGTTATCATGTGTGGGTATTGGATAAGGTGGTGAGTTTGGTGAGTATTGAAGTGGTGATATTGGTGATGGTTGTGGTGATGGTTGTGGTGATGGTTGTGGTAATGTTTGTGGTGATGGTTATGGTGATGGTTGTGGAGATGGTTGTGGTGATGCTTGTGGTGATAGTTGTGGTGATTGTTGTGGTGATGGTACAAAAGGAGATGCATGGTCATGAACTTCAGGCTCAGTGTGAGAATCACCCCCTGCACCATCTTGGGGTGACACTGACCTATGCCTATCAACATTATCATCTTGCTCATCAGCAGCTTGTTCTTCGGGATTAATTTGTTGAAGCATCTAAGGAAGAAGAGGTGAGTGAGCTCCACTGTAAAAGTTTCTCGTATCCCTCTTCTTAATGTGCTTGTATGATTTTGCATCATAATGAGGAATATCAAGCACTGGTCCCTCACTAGCAAGATGTGGAAATGCTTCATTAATCATACACTAGATGAATCTTGGATACATCACGAACTTGTATCTTCTCCCTTCTTGTATATTTGAAACCAGACCATTAAATAGATAGGCATACATATTGAATGGTTTGTTTATGTATAGAGCACAAATTTCTGAGGAAGTGGTGATTGGAATATCATTCCACCCTGTTTTTCTCTTAGATAAGTAGTGTTGAAAGTAGTGGATTAGAAATCTCCAGTGCAAATCAACTAATCCTTTTACAATCCATTTAGCTTCAAAACCCCCTGCATACCCTATTTCAGCAAAGAAGGTGGTTATGTCTTCCTTATCCTGCTCTATTGGTGCATTAGCATCATCACCAAAATGCAAGCATCTTCTTACAGAATCTTCAGTGATGCTCAGAGTATGATCATGATCAATACTTCTAAATAAAGTTCTAACACCATCTTCTTCAATGAATTCAGGTGAATTCCAGAAAGATCTTATGAAGTTCTCATAGATTATAGGTCTAACAGTGATAGCATAAGCTATCCTAGTTGTAGAGATGAATCTAATAATATCTCTAAGACCCTTTGCTTCTGGTACACAGGGTCTAGAAAACCACTGACATTATGGAGCCTGCTCCATGAAAGATTTGCCATTTACTCTACATAAGGGGCATATGTGTTAGTTTTGATGAAAAGGCATGTGCATAATTGACCAGTTTGAGTTTTAGTGGTCAAAGATGAACGTTTAAAGTCACTGTTTTGTTATTGTCACATCAAATGGTGAATTCGTTGTGGATCAATCACATTTTATTTGTTTTTCAAGTTTAGATAAAATATTTATTAGATGTTACTTCATTAATTTGTTACACATTTTGGTTTTCCATCGGACTCTGTTCTTGTGATAAACACAACTATGAAAGTTTTTCATAATGGTTGAAATTTCTCTTAGTTTGCAGGTTCATTTATATTGAAAATGTACAACATATCTTTGAATAAGTTTGATTTTGTGTGTTCATCATTATCATTTGGTTCTTTGTTCACTTTTGGTTCAACAGTCTGAGAGTTAGGTTATGAAAAAATTATTGAAATTTCACCTTTCTATCAATGCTACTGTTGTTCGGAATCGAGTATAATAACATGTTGATTTGAACACACTGAGTTCTTTGGTTGTTGATGATGAAGATGATCAAATAAGGTTTACTGTTTTTTTTACGCTCGTCTCACTATGTAGTCTCTCAGATTTGAAAAGTATTAAATGACCCTTTGAAATTCCTTTAAATAGTCAAATAATGGCTTTTACTGAATTTTACAAGTTTTAGAGAAATTGCGGTCACATATTAAAAACACTGTAGCAAATGCGGAAGTGGAATTTTAAGTCTTTTGGTCATCCGCATTTGTTTACTATAGCAAATGTGGAAGAAAAAATTTGGACTTTGACTACCTGTATTTGTTTACTGTTGTAAATACGAAAGTGTTGAACTTGTGATTTTAAGGCATCCGCATTAACACACTATAGCAAATGCGTAAGTTTTGTTACTTCTGTTTTCTGCTATCCGCATTTGTGTATTGTGTCAAATGCGGAAGTACAAAGTTCATCAGAATTTGAGCACTATAGCAAATGCGGGAGATTCCTTTGAGTTTTCTTCCATTCGCATTTGAGCACTGCGGCAAATGCGGAAGAACAAAG
>BJCM01265549.1:0-14739 GCA_018326385.1 Flaveria bidentis
ATCAACGTCTTCAAACGAAATCAGCACCGAGAAGTCAACATTAGAAAGATCTTCAAATTGAAGCTTTCTGAATCTGATGAGAAAAATTATTCATCTCATAAGCTTCTCCTATTTATATTCTCCCCCTTTTTGAGTGCATCCTTTGTCAAGATATTGAAACAACTTTTCCAAATCTCTAATCTTGAGTTCTTCAGAAGATGTAGGAGGAGGATTTCTATCTCGATATCTTCTGCAAACTTGAGGAGCAGGTTCTCTATCAGGTACACTGCTCAATTGATGATTGGCCATCACTTTCAGCAAATATCTAAAACACATTTACAAACACAATCTTGATATTTCTAATTAGATTATTTCATTTTAACAAAATAAACCTGTATTTATTTGTGTTTGAAAACAAGCGAACCCGTATTCGGTTGTACACAATTTCTATGAAATGCATGAAAATGATAAAATTGTAACAACATAATATGGAAGACCTAAAAGAAATATTGAAATGAAAATTTATTATAATTTTTATTTTTATTATATAAATTTATTATATCATTTTTTGTCTATTAAATTTTTATATAACCGAGAACTGAGTCGATTAAGAGATCATATCCCTAAGATATACTTGAGCACAAAGATGAAATTAATCATCGACAAGCAATAAGATCACACTGATAACTGAATCTAGTCACGGTCTTTGAATGATTTTGAAATTCTGAAACAGATCAATAACGATTGCTGATATGTTTGTCCACTTAAACTCATGCCCTATCTTTTTCAACAAGTAGCAGATGATTCGTTAAGGTTCGATTAAAAATTTAGAATGCTAGGACCCCACAATCATTTGGCAAAAACCCTCACCCAACCTCAGATTTCTTGAATTTTGTTACGATCTTTATAGAGCAAGGTGTGTGCATTAGTGTCCAAGTGATTATCACATAATATTGCATTCTATGATGAATTCGTCGTTTAGATGATTTGACACAACTTAGACCAAAATGGTGAGAGCTCCAGGTCTATACTCACGTATAACAAAGGAGATGATCACTTAATCATGTGCTGATGAGAGCTCCAGGTCAGTACTATCGTACAACAAAGGAGATCATCACTCAAGGTCAGTACTTCTATACAACAGAGGAGATTAGCACAAACACAAGACACATAAATACACCAATCATGGCTCAAAGATATGGCTTATATGATTTGTATCATGGTGTGTGAAAGATCAATTTTATTTTTGCAAACCAATGTTTTTATTATTTTATTATTTTATTTTTATTATTTTATTATTTTTTAAATATAAATCTATACAAAAATAGAAATTTACCAAAGAAGGTCTTCCAAACAATGCTGATTATCAAGATAAGAAATGAATTATCAAGAGATATGCAGTGTTTGTGAATTGAGAATTGTGATTATGCAGATTAAAAATCTAGATTTTGGATGAAATACCATGACTGTAACCTGTTTGTTCTGCCTCAAATTGAATTAAGAACAATCTCTGTCAGTAAACCGGATTACTAACAGTCCTCCTGAATTGTTCCTACACTCATTAACATATTAGTTTGAAAGAGGAACCCATGCCATCATAGTCCTGGAAGTTCCTTTTTCATCAATACAAGAAACCTGCTTTGGCACACAACCGTTTAAACATTCGGGGATATCTGTATCCTTCTTTTTAATTTTCCAAATTTGTTTCGATTTAATTAATTTGGATTTGAATGAATTAAATTTGGAAATCATTTTCTGCTTAAGACCGGAAGGAAAAGAATTTGAGTTTGAACCTTTGGTCATTTTCATCTTTGAATCATGTGAAACCGACTTCACATGAAAAGTTTTGGATGAAGGGTTTTTCATCCAACCATTCAAAGATGTTTGTTTTTTTACCTTTTGAACCAGAGAAGCAACCTGTGTTCCCTTTACCGTATGGAACATTCTTTGTAGACTTACATCCGGAGATGCAATTTGGTTTGCCTTTACCATTCGAAGCAAGTCTTTGAGGGCACTTCTTTACCACATGACCTTCTTTTTCACACTCAAAACAATCTTTGAAAGGCTTTTGATGCTTGACTGACCCGTGTGAAGCATTTGGAATTGGAGACTACTTTGAGGTTGTTGCAGATTCTTGTTTGTTTCGGTGTTTGCTATGCTGAATAGGGGATGAGATCTTCAGTAATTGACTTAGTTGTTTTGCAATTGGAGAAGAGGTCCGTATTTGTCTTGATTCAGCTTCTAGAAGCTTTTGTCACTAGACAATGTCAGGAGATATCTTGATCTGTGAAGAACCAACACGCTCCTCTATGATTGATTCATCATCCGAGCTTATCCAGTCTTGTATACACAAATCTTTCTCCAACGTATCTTGATTGAAACCTCTTATTGTGTCGGCTTTGATTATAGGATTCTGATTGCTTGATGATTCGACAATTGTTCCTTCTTTTACAAACCTGACAGGAACAAATGAAGGAAAATTACCTATTTTGAATTTGTTGAAGAAGGTTGGAGAAGCAACTAATATTGGTGTTGGAGCATCAGAAGTGGAATCGCCATTAATCTTCTTATCATACCCCTGCCTGAGGAATCCCAAACCTACAAGAGAATCCTGCACATCTCTAACCTCTTTAAGATTAATTCTGCTTAATCTTGCATTTAAACGATTAGTTTCTGCAGCTTCAATCAAATCATTTGTTGAATGAGGTATGGGGATTGGTAAATAACATAAAGTAGAAGGAGGTGAAACTAAATAAAATATAGTTTCACCATACATTTATATCCAATCCCATGTTTTACCCGCACCCCTTGTTGTTTAGCAATAAGCTCATCCTTTTTCATATGTGAAAGGGTCCATTTATCAAACTTTGTTTGAAGCTGATTTGTTTCAAATTGAGCTAAAACAACCCTCTCTTAAAATATTAATTTCAACTTTACGCTCCAAAATTGTTCTTCGTAAAAGATTATTTTCAGCCAATGCTTCATTAAGTTTCCTTGAAAAAGCAATTTCATTTTTCTTTAAATCTAGATTGATTATTTTTTAATTCTTTTTCATTTTCCAATAACAATCTGTTTGCCTTATAAGACCCCAATAATCGTATTCTGCAAGATGAAGAACACATATCTTGAACAGTCTCATAAGGAAGAACCATGATAGTTCGTTCTGTAGCTATGCTCTGTTCACAGTTGCAAATCCTTGTAATTATTTGTTGTTCCTCTTCTTTGACCTTTAGCATCTCGTCATCCCAGATTCTTTCTTACTGTTATAATCTATTCGAGCCTTATCATCATTAGTTCTCACAGACTCCGGGTTACTGTCATTGTCAACTCTTAAAGTTTCTCTGAATTCTATTCAATAGTTTCTCTGAATTCAAAATTTTAATTAGAATACGTTCTCAATAACTTCAACTTTTCAATCATCTTTGTTTTGTAATCAAGTATGCTTGTTATAGAAGAAACAAGATCAATATTAAGCGCGTGGGTTTGATGTGGGAACACGGCTTGCTGAAATTCGTTTCTTTGGATATCCAGCTTGAGAGATTTTAGTCTATTGATCATATCCATAAGTTTTATGTCGACATAACCTCTTTTTGCTTTAGCATTTTAACTTGATGATTCCATGTTGACGAAAGAGAGTCAAGAAACTTTTGAATCTCTTCATGATTACTAAGATCTGAAACATGTTTCTTTAGATTATTTGCCACCTTTAAAAATCGATCAATCAAATCTGTCAATTTTTCTTTCTTCATTGCTGCAAAAGAGTCAAACCGGCTTTATGCCATTGTGAGATTATCTGATTTAAAGTCTTCTGAAGATGACATTTTATTAAAATTTTGAACAATTAAGCATCTCAAAAATATTTATTCCAAAAATTTTAAAATAATTCTCCCCCGGGAAAAATAATTTTTTTTAAATGTCACGCTATGCAATCTTAGCAACTGGGGTCAAGGTGGCAGGTCAACTTGTTTTTTTTATGAATCTTTTAAAATCGTTGAATATTTCTTTATCGGGATTAAAAAATAATTTTTTCTTTGATTTTTAATGAGCCAAACTTTGTTATTTTTTATGTTTAATGAGCCCATACAACATATTATTAAAAAAGTTAACCCAATTTGTTGATCCAACCCAATTTAATGAGAAAAGCCCACAACCAAATTGTTATTGTTAAATTGTTAGCCCAATTGTTAATTATTAGCCCACTTTCTTTGAAAAACTCGTTAACACATATACAAACCCTAACCCTAAAACAATAATACACACAAAACACTTCAAAAGAAATAGAGAAAGAGAGAGAGAGGCGGATGAGAGCAGTGAATACGCTAGGGTTCCGTCGACCAGCTTCGGCGAGCCCACGACGGCAATGGTGGCTAGAAAATCAACTTGTTCCTCTTTTCATTCCCCTCTTCATCCTTTCATCTCCTCTCATCGAAGTACACAACCAAAGAAATTCAGGCGAAGGTCGACGTCGAGACGACCAACAGAGGCGGCGACAAGGCTGGAGTCGCCGATTGGACCGACCTTTATAGTCTAAAAATGATTCTTTTGTTTCAGGTTTGAGGGGTCAAAAAAAATCGGATGGACTTGGATGGAATAGCAAGCCAAGTGAACCTCCTGTGAACGAAGTTGAATTTCCTAAAGATTCTTCTACGGGTGGTGGTCAATGGGGCAAGAAAGATTCATGGAAAGCACCAGGTGGTGCATCATCTTCTTCATCGGGTAATTCCCCATAGAAAACCAACGCACCTAGTTGGATAAAGGGTGTAGAAGCAACTAGTGAGTCAGCTGAATATGTTTTGTTCAAGCAACAATTTGGGTTCACAGATTGGCGATTTCTCAATTGGAGTGTTGAAGTTGTGTTAGACTGTTAGTTGTGAATCATTCTTTGGTTACATACATTAGGTTTGCAAATTCTGATTTGGTTAAGTGATTCACAATGGCACGATTATCTCCAACTGCTGTTGCTCGGAGAATGATAGATGCTAGTGAAGGATTTGAGCTAAGATTAGTGGATTTGTTGTTGGTATGAAATGGTTAGTGTTCCTCCAGCTAGGGTTCCGACAACATGTTTTGTGTTTTTTTTTCTTTTTTTTAGTTTTGCAGAAATATCATTAAATTCGCAGGTTGAAAGTTTTGCCGGTAAATATAATTTCGCCGGAATAGTTTTGCGGAGTTGTAGTTTTGTCGGAATTTTGTAGTTCCGCCGGAATTACAGTTTCGCCGGAATTGTAGTTCCACCGGAATTACAGTTTTGTCGGAATTTTTCCGGAGTTTCGCCAGACGAGACTGTAATTTCGTTGGAACAGTTTGAACTATTGTTCAAGATCAGATCTAGTTTCGCCCCATGAAAATTTGAAGCTCTCAAGAACACACACACTAGTGTGTGTGAGAGAAATTTCAGATCTGAAATATTTTTTTGTGTTTTCTTGTATAACAGATGATGTATATCCAATATATGTTGTAAATAGTGATAGATCTTATGTTGTTCAATTTGTAAAAATTTGAACTCGGATCTATTTTCTTTCTCTAGAAACCTACTTTCTCTCTCTACAAATATGATGTATAGCTCCAATAATCTTCAATAAATCTTTAAATATTCAATGAATTTGATCCAATATGGCTCCAATTTGTAAATCCAAGATGAATACTTGAATCAAATATTATCAAGATTTGTAGGATCAAACAATGATAAACACAATAAAATCTCCAATTGATCTAATATAATTGCATATGATTTGTATAATGTGAAAATCCCAATCAAATAGTCATTCAACCATTAGCCTAATTCTAATTATAATTGGGCTATTTATAGTCTAGTCTAAGTTTCTATGTTTACACATAACCCTCTAGACTATATAACTAGACTAAAACATGACTCAAATGTAATAAAATCTATTTTGTTCACACAAAATATATTTATTATAATAAAACTCCTAGTCATTTAAATCTTCAACATCTCATCTCGATTCTTCGTCTCAAACGTGTCGGGTTTGACTTTTGTTGACTTTGATTGTGACGTTGACTTTTGTTGACTTTGTTGATAATATTGAATATCTTGTACAAGTCCAACACTACACAATTTCGCTGGATAAAACTTTAATTTCGTAGAACGGGCTGAAAATTACGATCCAACCCATTTTTAACCCAAAACTTTAATCTTTTACATCCAAAACCTTGGTTTATCACCCCAATACGCTATATTAAGCTTCTTACATGTTTTCTTACAAAAAAACATAATTTTGGTGAATCTTTGTCACTTTCAAAATCCCCAAGCCCTAGAATTTGGGTTTACATCAAAAAGAACGATTAAATGATGTGTTTTACCTAGATTATTGGTGTTTTCTTATTGTTTCGATGCCCACGAACACCGATCTTCAATCCCGTGATCAACCGAGCCTTGAATATTCAATTCTCTCCACTTTCACTCTCTACACTATCTTTCTAAATTTGGGGGTGTTGTATTGCAAATGGGAGTTGCTCAAGCTGATCCGCTTATATATACCGGACGTTCTCGGCACCTTTAACTCGCCAGACACATAACCCAAAAAGTTAACTGGGTCTATAACCCATATCTATCTTATTTACATTAAATAATCTCGTCTAAGCGCATTATTATTATAAGGTTGTCTTAGACTTTATTCGGGGCGTTACAAGTCTACCCCCTTATTTAGGTTTCGTCCTTGAAACCTGTTCTTCCTCGAATAGAGTGGGTAATGCTGTCTCATCTCATCTTCCTTCTCCCATGTAGACTCAGATCCCTTTATGTGCTTCCACTGTACTCGCACAAATGGAACCACTTTATTCCTTAGCCTCTTCACCTTGCGATCAATGATCGCCACTCGTTGCTCCACCTAATTGAGTCGTTCGTCCAATTCAATATCCTCCAGTGGTACCACCATATCCTCGTCGGCTAAGCACTTTCTTAAGTGAGATACGTGGAATGTCGGATGAATTCCACTTAACTTACTGGGCAACTCCAACCTATAGGCCACCTCTCCTACTTGAGAAATGATTTGGAAAGGCCCTATTTATCTCGGGCTCAACTTGCCCCGCTTCCTAAACCGAATGATGCCCTTCCAAGGTGAGACTTTCAGCATAACTCTATCACCCACTGGAACTCAATCGGTCTACGTCTCTTGTTGGCATACGACTTCTGTCTATCTTTGGCTGCCTTCATAAAGGCTTTGATCCGCCTCGACCACCTCGACGCTCCCTAACTCTTTACGACCAATATCACCCCAACAAGCGGGTGTTTTACATCTCCTACCGTATAACATCTCATAAGGAGGCATGCCAATGCTGGCATGGTAGCTATTGTTATATGAGAAATTAGCTAACGGTAAGTGGTCATCCCAACTTCCTCCAAAATCAATAACGCATGCCCGAAATATCTTCCAGCGTCTGAATGGCCCTTTCTGACTGACCATCTGTCTGGGGCTGATAAGTCGTGCTGATATGTAACCTCGTACCCATAGCATCATGAAATCTCTTCCAAAACCTGGATGTAAACCTAGTATCACCATCAGACACAATAGACACCGACACACCATGACGAGTTACAATCTCTTTAATGAATAGATCCGCCAACCTCTCAGATGAATATGTCTCGCATATCGGTAGGAAGTGAGCCCTCTTCGTCAAGTGATCAACTATCACTCATATAACACCATATCCTCGAGCGGTACACGTTATTTTCGTAATAAAGTCCATGGTAATTTGCTCCTACTTCCACTCTGGTATATCTAACGGTTGGATCTTCCCGCATGGCTTATGATGCTCTGCCTTCACTTGCAAGCAAGTAAGACACATACTCATGTACTCCACTACGTCACCCTTCATACCCGACGGACAATAATCTTTCTTCATATCGAGTCTTATGAGCTTCGTCCATAATCCTACCAGGTAATTCCCCGAAACGAGGAATCTACATTCGTCCGAATCGGGTTCTAACATTGAGAGTGTTTCATCCAATTCCGTAACCATACCTCTCATCCTTTCAGAGTTAAGATGATCTTCCTTTAATGCCTCATATTGGAACTCCTTGACCTGCTTCATAACATCAGAGGTCATAATCAACTGGTAAGCCTTCATCTGAATCGGCTCGGGTCTCTCCTTTAAGCTAAGGGCATCTACCACCACGTTGTCTTTGCCCTTATGGTAATGGATCTCACAACCAAAATCTTTAAGAGCTCCAACCATCTCCTCTACCTCATGTTCATGTCTTTCTGCTTGAAGAAGTACATCAAGCTCTTGTGGTCAATGAATATGGTGCACTTCATCCTATACAGGTAGTGCCTCCAAATCTTTAACGCGAAGACCACGGCTGCAAGCTCCAAGTCATGAGTAGGATATATAACCTCAAGAACTTTCAACTATTGGGATGCGTAGGCTATAACCTTTCCTCTTTGCATCAGACACATCCCAACCCTGAGTAAGAAGCATCTGAATAAACAACCAAATCTTCGCTTTCATCGGGTAACGACAACACAAGAGCTTGAGTCAACCTCGCCATTAACTCCTCAAACACCTTTTGTAAAGATTATATGTAGAGGATAATGCAACCCAAACACCCAAAGTCTCTCCTACATGCATGCACAAGGGTACTGAAGAAGAATGCTTTGGAAGTTTCACATAAGCAACATAAATATTCTATGTGTGAAATCTTCCGAAGCCAAGACCAACATCTTCCGAAGCCGAAGATGAAGTCTTCCGAAGCTTCAAAGACAAAGTCTTCCGAAGCTTATACCTATAGACAGATTTCTTCCGAAGACTTTTAAAGACATGCTTTATCAAATGTAATTTTCCATAAAGCTGGACACCTTTCCATTGCAACTCTGTAAAGTCACTAACTTTCATAAGTTGGTGAAAAGGTCCATGCTTTTGGCAACTGTACATTAAGGTCTTGAGTCTGTAACTTTCTACTTTATGTATTTTATCCTTTTTGTAATATATTAGGATGTGAGCTATGGAATGTCATAGTCACTAGTCAAAACACAATCTACCTTTTGAATCTACAATTGATTTGGTTTATGTCTAGTCAATTGTATCCAGCTGGCCTTCGAAGTATGGTCGGTTGTAGGATGTAGTATATGTATTTCAAGTACTTGTAACTTTCTAAGTGTGCTTTGTAACATTTATAATAGAAATTGAGAAGGCAATATACTACAATCTTGAAAACTATCTCCTTGTGTATTTTGCTATCTTGTTCTGTCTCATATTTTCTTGTGTTCTTAGTATTATTACTAGAGGTTAACCAGTTTCATTGTTTGATTAGTTGAGTGTTCTTATGTAAATCTCCTTTTTGTGTTGTTGTGTTGTATTTGCATACCCTTCAACAGTCCTGCATTTGGTATCAGAGCTTTCCAGGCTCTTGATATAAGATCTCACCATCTTAAGATCCCTCACACACGCACACACAAATACTTAACTTATCAAATGGCAACCATTTCCAAATCTGATATGGAAACTGGATCCATGACAAAGTCCTCACTGATCACTCTTGAATACTTTGACACCTGGTGCCAAAGAATGGAAGGTTTCATTAGGTCTCTAGATTCAAGAATGTGGGAGTCTATTAAAAATGGACCGTACATACCAAACACCTGTTCTACTACTAGTGGTGGTATGATCCCCAAGGTTGTGGCTGACTACTCAAATGAAGATATAAAGAGAGTAGAGATTGACCAGAAGGCCACGACAGCCCTTCAGACTGCTTTTCCAAACTCTATTTACAAAGGTTTCAAGAAATGCAAAACAGCTAAGCAGCTGTGGGATGCATTGAAACTGATCTATGTGGGTTCCTCTAAAGCTAAGGAGAACAAGAAGGATCTCCTGATGCAACAGTTTGAAAATTTTACTTTCAAAGCTGGTGAAACCATGACTCAACAATACTTCAAGTATGTTAAGATTGTGGATACCCTAGTGGATGGAGGAGTTGCTCTTGAAAATAGAGACATTGTAAGGAAGTTCATGTCCTCACTTCCTATGAAATGGACACACTACTATGTGGTTATCAAGAGAGCTAAGAATCTGAAAACTCTCACTCCAATAGAGTTGTATCGGATTTTTAGTGGCTACTAGATGGAGATGAACATGCAAGGTTCATCTAGCAACTCCGACAATCAAATGGGTCTAGGACTTCATGTGGTTGAAAGGGATAGCATAGAACCCCAACATCATCTCATATGCTACCAAGAAAACTCACCAAAGGGTCCTTTCATCACCTTCCCTGAGACACCAAGGGAGAACTACACTCAAGGAAGTCCATTCCAAGAGACAAGTTCTTCTCAAGATTTTGTGTCCTCTGATGAAAGTTGTTACAACTTTTTTTCACCCTTGAAGACCTTGACTGTATCCATCCAGATGATCTGGAGTACATGGAGATAGTCCAGTAGATGGCTCTTCTCACTCACAGAGCCAAGAAGTTCTACAAGCGGATGGGAAGGAAGTTTCCCAGCAATGTAGCCAGTGGAAAGTTTGGACTGGAAATAAGTAAAGTTAAATGTTACAACTGTAACCTGATGAGCCACTTTGCCACGGAGTGTAAGGCATCAATAAAAAATGGTGGCCAAGCACAGTCTAGACCAAACTACAATGATAAAGCTACCTAGAATGACAAGCCAAAGCAGCAAGTTGTAGTTGCTGTTGAAGAAGGAGGCTTTGACTGGAGCTTTTTGGTGGAGGATGCTTCTCCAAACCAAGAACTGATGGCAGATCATGATGAAGCCAAGATATTGGAACATCTCTGTACACTTGAATGCATTGCTAAAGTTAACAGATATAGGTCCTATAACTTAGAAATGAGATATGATCTTGAGTACTTAAATATTTTAAAAGCTGATTTTTGAAAGTCTGAAAGTGATTATATACTAAAGATAGAGGACTTAGAGAAAACCATTTCAGTTCTAAAACATGAGCATACAAATTATAGGACTCAGATCAAGGATCTCATAACTAAGCTGATTGACTACCAGGCTGAGCTTGTGATCAGCAAAGCCAGGGCAGAAAAGTGTGTTCTTGAAGAAGAGACCTTCAAGAATATGACATCCTCATCCCTACACAACAATGTGTGTTATCAAAAAAAGTAGGGACTTTGATCTAATGAGATAGCTCCTTCACACACAATCTTGTCTATATAATCACCCAGGTGTGGAACTGGTGAAAATGAGCTTCCTCTCATAGACCTTTTAAGTGAAGAGGATGAAGAAGTGATAGTGAAGAATATATCTAAGAAGAGTGAAGAAGAGGATTCTAAGAAGAGTCACTATCCTTCTAAGGAGAAGAAGAAGACTGTGATAACCAAGTCTATGAGGAAGAAATTGATCAGAAAGAGAAAAAGAAAAGCTCGGAAGGCTCAAGAGATCAAGGCCACTTTTGATTCTAGGCAGAAATAAGTTTTTATCTCTGCAGGATTTGAAGTGGTGAAGACTAAAGACATCAACCTAAACTCTTCTGCTAAGAGTTCTGGTTCATGTTCAAATCATCTCAGCACCAAGAAGAAGGTTGACTTGTTATGTACCACTGCTACATAACCTAGACCATCCAACTCCAAGAAGAGTTATCAGCCCAAAAGGACTGTCTCAGCATCTGCAAAGATGAAGGTGGAGAAGGGATATGAACAAGATCAGTCTTGTTCTCAACAAAAAGCTCTTAGGAAGAAGAAAATAGAATGTGTCATGTGTGAAAGTATTTCTCATCTTGTTAAGAATTGTCCATACAATCCAAGAGGTTCTCTTCATATGACCAAGAAAAAGACTTCCAAGAGTTCCAAAAAGATTCCAGCTTCGGAAGGAAAATCTGTTTCCTTCGAAAGCTCCAAAACAAAGAAGAAGGCAAGTGGAAAATTGCCTTCAGATGAAAATTTGGTCTTGGAAGAAAGGAATACTTCCAAAGCACTGAAGTCTGCTTTAATGTATGTAGAATCTTCCGAAGGTCCAGTCATCATAACTTCCCAAGTCTCAAAAACTTCCAAAGTGTTGAAGGTCAAGTCCAAACTTCCAAAGGTAGTGTGGAAGTCTAAGAAAGACCAAGTGACTGAAAGTCCTCCATTAACAACAGCTCAAGATCCTTAATGCACAACTATATGATCTATTATTATTGCATTATCTACTACTTCTTTTATTGAGCCCAAGACAAGTAAGGCTTGGGTTTTGGAATGTAACTAATCATTTTCTTTATGCAGAAACAGCTCAAGACAAACAAAAATATCTGGATCATTAACAGTGGTTGTTCCAGGCACATGACAGGCAATAGGTCACTACTCCAGAACTTTGAAAGGATTGATGGAGGGCCAGTTGCTTTTGGAGGAGATGAAGGTGGTCACATTTCTGGAAGGGGAAAGGTCACAAATGGTAAGCTCAGCATTGAAAAGGTAAACTTTGTCAAGAAGCTTGGGTACAATTTTGTAAGTGTATCCCAATTTTGTGATCAGAGTCATAACATGCTCTTTACTAAGAATGAGTGCATTGTTCTCAAGCCCGGGGGGTCATTCCTCATGAGCATATTCTGCTAAGAGCCCCATGTACAAGATTGACTTGCAAGAGACATCTCCCTCTAGAGAAGTTTTGTACTTTCTATCTAAAGCAAATAGTGATGAGTCTTTCCTATGACATAAAAGAATATTCCATGTAAACTTTAAAAACATGAATAAACTTATTAAGAATGAATTGGTAACTAGAATGCCAAAGAAGAGTTTACAAGTGATAATCATTGTGTTGCATGCCTTAAAGAGAAGCAACATAAGGTATCTCATAAGCTTAAGGAAAGAAACTCCATCACTACACCTCTACACTTATTACATATGGATCTCTTTGGCCCTACCAGTGTAATGAGTCTAGGAAGGACCTCTTATTGTTTGGTGATCACAGATGACTTTACAAGATTCACTTGGGTTTTATTCCTTAAAACTAAAGATAAGAGCCCTGAGATTCTGAAGAATTTCATTCTAAAGATTGAGAATCAATGTGATCACAAGGTCAAAACAATTAGATGTGATCAGGGAACTGAATTCAAGAACCAAATCCTTGATACATTTTGTGATGAAATGGTATTACAAGACAATACAGTGCTCCTAGGACTCGTCAGCAAAATGATGTTGCTGAGAGGAGAAACAAGACACTGATTGAAGTTGCAAGAACCATGTTGTCTGACTCTAAATTGCCCATCACCTTCTGGACAGAGGCAGTCAACACTTCCTGCTATGTGCAGAATAGAGTTTTAGTGGTTAAGACTCATGGCAAGACTCCTTATGAACTTTGGCACAAGAGGAAACCTTTCATTGGTTTTCTCAGGTCATTTGGATGTCCTTGCTCCATCTTGAATACCAAGATCAAATTGCCAAATTTGTTGAGAAAGCAGATGATGGACACTTCATACTTGGTTGTTTGATCTTGATTTAGTTACCAACTGTTTTAACAAATCTTGTGAGAATGTTTTAGGACCTACAGATATCTTACCCGTAGGTGATCCTGACCCAAGATTTGAGCTTAGAAAACCTTCTAGCCATACATCTTCAGCTCCAGTTGTAACTACTTCTACAAATGAAGTTTCTATCAGCACCACAATGACAAATTCAGCTGATACATCTGAGATGCCTTCAAATTCTAGCTCAAAGGCTCTACAACCAGATAAAGATACTTCAAATGTAGAAGAAAACAATGGTAGTGGTGACAGTGATAAGAAATTTCTTGATGCTGATAACCACTCCATAGATGACAACATCAATGATGTCACACACTCATTGGATCAAGTCTCTCTTCATAAGTGTGTTGATGTAGTGGGAGATACATTAATTCCAGATTTAAAATTTTCCAATTTAGATCTCTCTCAGCAACTTGCTGTGATCCCTCAACTAAGGATCCACAAGTCTCATCCCACTACAAACATCATTGGAGATGTTGACATAGGGGTAAGAACAATAGGACAAACCCATGAAGCAAATGTTTATCTTCACTCTTCTTTCTTATCACAGATAGAGCCAAAGAAAATTGATGAGGCTCTAAAAGATTGAAGTTGGGTTGAAGCTATGCAAGAGGAGCTATGCAAGATTGGTGTTTGTCACTTAAACACAATGTTTTCTCTCAAACTCACCTAGAACAACACTCGGGTGTATGAAGAATCAAAAGAGTTGATCACAATATAGAAAGTAACTAAGAACACAGAAAGATAATTTTCAAGATACTTTTATATATTGATTCTCAACTCAATATACAAGACTCTTACAAGCAGAATTTGATATGTCTCAATTGGTTACAATGAGTTTCACGGAGAACCTATATATAATACTACCTACAGCCGGATATACTTTGATACCAGCTGGGATTCCTTAGCTAAAGCCTATACTACAAGACTATAGTTTAAGGTATCTCAAATAAAGTATTATCTGAGATAAGGTAGTCAGAACATGTCCCTGACTTACCTTTTTTCACCAACTAAAGTTGGTAACATGTACTATCATAAAAAGGTAAACAGTGGAATAAAGTATGGTCAACAACATGGCTCTTTGGGAAGAAGACATGCTGTATTAGAAGTCTGCAGTGGAGTGTCAGAGACCATACTCGTGTCCACTGGTCATAGCAGTGTCTTCCGAAGGTTAAATGGCTTCGGAAGAGTAAGTACTTCCGAAGCCACTTATACTTCGGAAGAGGCTGCTTCTTCCAAGGCTTGGAGACTTCTTCTTTTCATCATACTTCGGAAGTGATCTTTACTTTATTCTTCTAAGTCTTGAACTTTGGAAGTATGCACTTGTCTTCGGAAGTAGAGTTA
>BJCM01265550.1:0-16015 GCA_018326385.1 Flaveria bidentis
TGAATGGCGGAAACAAGCAATCAATAAACATTTAATGCAAGAATATACTCATAAATGCTTTTGTATATATTAATGGAATTGATTGATTACAGAGAATAAAAGACAACAGATATTCTCTATGTCTATCAGTCGTCACCTCATGTACGAGGTTTTCTATTCTATTTATAGGCAGACAAGATGCCTTTTACAAAATGACTAAACTACCCCTGACCTATTACATCAGAACTAGTCTAAGTCTTTATCTGCATCTTTGTATGTTCATCCGCATTGGCAAATGCGGATGAGTTGACTTGATCAACATTTCTTCACTTGATAATCCGCATTCTTATGTTGGTCATCCGCATTGGTTAATGCGGATGAACAAATACTTATGCGCATTTGTCTGGTCATCCACATTGGCAAATGCGGATGAACAAAGTCTTGTCCGCATTACTGTTTTGTCTTCCGCATTTGTCAATGCGGAAGAACAAATACTTGTCCGTGTTTGTTTTATGTCTTCCGCATTGACAAATGCGAAAGACCATACTTGGTTTTTCCTATGCAGGATCTTCATTCGCATTTATTCATGGACTTGTGGGAATCCAGCAAAGCAACCATCAACTCACCCATTGAATTGACATGCATGATCCTTTCAGGGTCCAACAAATAGATACCCATATCTTGCTATCGTGAGACTTGATGAAGCCTTCAATTCTTTGGAACCAACTATCAAAGTCATCAGGAGTGATAAGTGGAGACTTTTTCATAGTACCGGTGTCCATATCAACCTTTGAGAGAGCTACCATTTTAAGATGTTAAGTGATTTGTTAAACTGAGAGGATTCAAGTTGGTGAGATCTTATAATCAAGAGCCTGAATTGCTCTATACCAATTACAACACAAGTTAAGGGATGGTCAATACAATTAATCTCACAATAAGGAGAGTGTTATAAAGAACAAGAACAAGATAAGTATGGTTTTCAATCATGTTGTATATTGCTCTCAAGTTCTATTACAAGTGTTACAAAGCATAGAAAGAAATACAAGAACATGATATACTTTATACTACGTCCTACAGCTAGCTATACTTTGAAAGCCATCTTGAAACACTAATCCAAAAAAGAAGATCAACGTACAGTCAAAATGAAATTGCCTTGTGACTTGTGACTATGACATGCCATAGCTCACATCATAATCTATTATAAAAAGGTTCGAAGTAGAAAGTTAAAGACTCTAAACCATAACCTACGATTTACTAAAGCATGGGCCTTTTCACCAACTTGTATAAGTTGGTGAGTTGTCAAGGTGTTAGCGAAAAGTTGGGCAGGTTTATGCAAAAGCTTATCAGAGAAAGATTGTCTTCTCTATTTTCAATCTTTTGCTTTGAAAGAATTTTTTCTTTAAGCTTCAAAAGACTTCATCTTTAGCTTGAGAAGATTTGGTCTTTTGCTTCGAAAGATTTTACACTTAGAATATTTTCTATGAATGCATGCATACTAGAAGCCCTTTGATTGTTTTGGTTGCATCAGCCTTTCGAGTATAAGTTTATGTTGGCTTATATGAGGCTGGTGCAACCAAAACTACACTTAGAATAATTTTGGTGCAACTGAACAAAGGCTTCTGAAGACAAATTTTCACTTCCAAAGCCATGTTTAAGAACTTCTGAAGATCAAAGATAGAAGAACTCTTGAAGAGGTACTCATTCTTTCAAGACTAAGTAATTCCACTCCCGAAGTTAAACACTTAGAAGATTCAAGAAAAAGACTTCCAAAGTATAAAGTCTTGAAGACCAACATAAGTCACAGAAGAAGTTGTTTCTTCCAACGTATAAATGGCCTTAGAAGAACTTCTTTTTTTAAGCCAGTTAACCTTTCGTAGACACAACTAAGAACCAGTGGATATAAGTATGGTCCATCTAACATCCACTGCCACCTTTGAGATACTGCATGGAGCTTTCCCACGCTCATGTAGTTGACCATATTTTATTTCGTTTTGCACCTTTATTAGTTAGTATAGTTATCATGTTTAGTTGGTGACAAAAGGTAAGGCATGGACCTGTCATGACTACCTAATCTAGGATAGTATTATCTTAGATACCTTAGTTCTAACAGTGTAGTATTTGTTTTGTAGTAAGTTCCAGTTGGACCAAGTATGGCCTATCTTCACATATGTGGAACCAACTTTGGCCATCTCTAGCCTATCTCCACTCTATCCTACTCAAAAACAATCTTCAATCATATTTCCTCAACCACCTCCTATCATATTTCAAGTGAACCCAAGGATGCTTATTGATCTCAACAGGTTCTTAACAAAGTTCCTAATAAGCTCCTCATTTGAACAACCCTCACCTAATGTTGTTGTAGCCTACTTTGGAGCTATATAGCTTCAAAGGTTTAGTGCACCACCTATCACTGAGGAAGAATTTGGTCAAATAAGGCCCATATTGAACCTGATATTGACTTTGAAGGGGAAATAAGGATTTATGGCCAAACAACTAATGCAATTGGGTCATGTAGTTCAATTCCAATTTCTTCCAAAGGAGAGATCCAAGCTGCGGAAGGGATTATTATATTATCATCCTTATCCGATGATATGATTAACACATAGGCCATACTTGATGTAGCCTCAAAGATAAACAGTGGGGACTTTTTTAAAACCCATTCTCCCAAAAACCATCAACATCACAAGCTCGACCTCTCTCTCACCAACCTGAACCCTCCAAGCTAGAATTTCCAAAAGCTGAATTTTTCAAAGATCCCAATGATAAAAGGAAGATGAATATGGAGAAATTCTAGAGGAGGAAAGAATGGAAAAATTAAAGAAGAAAGGTAGACTCAGTACTGGGAGTTACTGGCTGCAAGCAGCAAAGCAACAACAGCAGATCCAGAGTCTATCAACAATAGGAGAAGAGTGAAGTTACTGAAAGTCATGTAAATATGGGGAAACCAATGAAAAAATGATACTACTCTTACATGATGACATGGTGTAGTTGGAAAATGCAACCTTCCTGCAAAGAGAGAAAGAAGAAGCAGTTACGTTGGCTGAAGAGCAAGAAAGGAGGAGAAAGAAGGAACATGCTAAATAGAAGCAAGATCAGGATTGAGAGGATAGCCTTTCTATGCTCAAAGGCTATTTTCAAGAGGAGTTGGGCCCTTATGAAAATGATACGATCTTGTTGCTTTTTCACAAAGAGCAAGATCAGATCACTAAGGAAATGAAAAAGGCTGGAAGAGAGAAGATGAAGGAGAAGAAGAAGAATGAAGAGGAGGCCCAACTTGCGGCTGCCAAGAAGGTAGTAGACAAAGCCTGGTTAAACGCATATCTTGGGGCCCACGGCTTCTCAAGTAGGAAAGTTGGTCCTATGAGTGAAAAGACCTTGCAACGACATGTTAGTAACATCAAAGCTGACATTTGCTCTGCAAAAAGAGAATGTGTCTAAAACTCCAAGTGTACAGAGGATGGTACCCAAACCTGCTCCTAGACCCCCAACCATAACCTAAACCCAAACCATTCCCTCTTCCCATCAAAACAGAACTCATCACTAAGTCATATACCCCTGACCATACTCCATCAGCCATACCCTCATCCTCACTCATTGCCTCATAACAACCACCACCGCTACCTATCCTTAAAGCTAAAACACAACCCAGAAGCCAACCATCCACTACCCATCAATTACTCAATCCATCCTCTAAACCATTAAAGCCTCTAACCTAGGAAAAATGTAAAAAGATCAAGAAAAAGCTCATAAACTGCTATACTTTGAGCGAAATCGCTTGTGAGGAGGAGTTTATCAAGTTGACATACATTGATGGATCTTCATGTTCCCTCACAAAAGAGGCATTCCTTGATCTACCAAGGGGAATTCTAGACCAAGCTCTTCAACTCTTGGCAAACAAACTCAAACTCCCTCAAGGAAGAAGAAAAAAAGATGAGAAGAAGACCGGTGACATTGCTAGACACCAAGAAGGGAGACAAACTACCAAGCCAACCTTTCGTTCCTAGGAAGAAAATTGTTGAGGGGAGGATTGATGAACCTTCTCATAACTTTGTTATGAAAAGAGAGAATGGTGATGTAAATAGGCTCAACAAACCATCGCTACTACACTCAAGCAGATTTAAGATTGCTAAGTTAATAGAGAAATCATTCTCCAACCCTTCTAACTCTCAAGTAGTTGCTCACAACAGAAATCACTTGACCAGTCTTCATCTTGCTAAGCTGACCAAGAAAGCAAAGACTAAAGAAGAGTTGAAGATGAGAGAAGAGGAAGAAAAAGAATTGTCAACTATGAAATGAAAGACTTTCCTGAAAATGGTTGAAGGCCTAGATTTAGAACCTATAGTTAGATAGGAGTATCATTACAACTCCAATAAACTAACTCTCTACATAGGGTCATAACAAAGGGTTCATGTCATCCGGAGTAACAGACTGAATCTGTTAACTACTAATGATTTATACAAACTTCTCAGCACCACCTTAGGAAAGAACAACAAAACAAACAGATACCTTCTTTCCTTGGTGCTGAAAGTTTTAAGAAGTAGAAGACAATTAAGTTTTGGTAGCATCAACTAGGGGAGTTTGTTGGATCATATGAGGCTGGTGCAACCAAAACTACACTTAGAATAATTTTGGTGCAACTGAACAAAGGCTTTCGAAGACAAATCTACACTTCCAAATCCATGTTGAAGAATTTTCGAAGCTCAAAGATAGAAGAACTTCCAAAGAGGAACTCAGTCTTCAGAGACTAAGTAATTCTTCTTTCAAAGTTAAATACTTAGAAGATTCAAGATAAAGACTTCCAAAGTATAAAGTCTCGGAACTCTCGGAAGAAGTTGTTTCTTCCAACGTATAAATGGCTTCAGAAGAACTTATTTTTTCGAAGCCAGTTAACCTTCAGAACACGCAACTAAGAACCAGTGGATATAAGTATGTTCTGTCTAACATCCGTTGCCACCTTTGAGATATTGCATGGAGCTTTCCCCCGCTCATGTAGTTGACCATACTTTATTCTATTTTTCACCTTTATTAGTTAGTATAGCTATCATGTTTAGTTGGTGACAAAAGGTAAGCCATGGACCGATCATGACTACCTAATCTAGGATAGCATTATATCTTAGATACCTTACTTGTAACAATAGTATTTGTTGAGTAGTAAGTTTTAGCTAGTAATCTAAGTATAACCGGCTGTAGATAGTAGTATATATAATTTCTCATTGTAACTCATTTAATATGGTTGTAAGAGTCTTGTAAACTTTGAGTTGAGAAGTTATATATACGAGTATCTTGAAAACCATTTCTTGTGTTCATTAACTTAGTATATTATTATCAACTTATTCAAAGATTCTGCATCATCATCCGAGTGTGTCTAAGTGAGTTTGAGAGATAAATCTTGTGTTGAGAGACCAACACCGATCCTGCACTTTACACTTACTTCATAACTTCAGTTGAGTTGATTATTATGAGACGTAAGTACACCAAAACCCATTAGATAAAGGTGGCCTTAGAAAAACCAATGAGATATTGGCTAAAGCAACAAACATTTACATTCTACAATGAAACAAGGGTAGTTTCTCTAACTATTGTTGTTATATTAATGTTACAACTATAAATTGATTATTTGTATTTCAAAGATCTAATACAAAACAACTGGACCTGATATCTAGAATGGTCCAGATGGGTAAATTGATGCTATTGTTTCTTGCCTTGGCACCGCTGGTTCGTAGTTTACTTCTTTGGGTAAATTTTTTTTGAAACAATAGTGATTATGCATTACCACTTATAAGTTGTATTCATATTTATATTTATCAGGTCCTATATAGTCATGTAAGATATTTGTTAAAACATAATTAAAATAATGGAGAAATTACCTTAATGATTACTTCCTATCAATGAAATTACATTTATATCTGTTTTCTATATTGTACATTCTGGAAAGGCAAAAATAAATCTTAGTCAGTGGTCATATGACATAATAAAAGATTATTGTCATAAAGCTATGTGGCTTATACAAATAGGCTCTAGATAGCTTATCAAATGGTTTGTTAATTTTGAGTTGATGGGTCATGTAATTGATATTCATTTGACTATTACTGAAGTTTCACAACTTATCACCTGGTTTTATACCAGTTAGAAGAAGCTTAGCGACGGTTCAAGATGACTTCGATACTCTAAGTTGTCTTATAGCTTAATGCCTTAATGTAAGGATGAAATTGAGGAATGTAGTGAAAAAGCATATGACACTCTTAGCGTTGAAGATGCCTGCCAAATGCTATTTACTCTCTTCAGATCAACAAAGTTTGAATACATTAAAGAGGTAACGTAGCTACCATGCAAGCCTCATCATTATTTTACCTAGCACGAAAGTTATCATGCTGTCTTAATGATCAGAATATGGGTCTTGATCAGGAGCATCCTAAGTGGGAGGTAATGAATGGATAGGTGGTTGTCAACGAGCCAAAAGTATCTAAACTATGCAAGGCGATTTAAGGGTTGTTTGGCAGCTCCTGAATGATTAAGTGTTGAACCATTAAAAGGTTTGAACCATTAAGTGTTGAACCATTAAGAGGTCTGAACCATTAAAAGCTAGTATATCATTTAATTTTTCAAAGACAAATATCTTACAAATTCAGATAATATGTTTTAACCATTCAACATTAGACCTCTTAACCATTCAACATCAATATAATGCTTAACCATTCAGAGGTAAATGTCTTAAACATTCAGACATGTGCTGGTGAAACAAACAGTCTGAACCATTAAGTGCTAAACTATTCAGACATTTGAACCATTAAGAGTTGATTAAGAGGCTATCAAACAACCCCTAAATGTCTTAAAAATTCAGACATGTGCTGGTGAAACAAACAGTCTAAATCATTAAGTTTTAAACCATTCAAACATCTGAACCATTAAGAGGTTGATTAAGAGTGTGCCAAACAATCCCTTAGTCTCTCCAGCTCACAAAACAATTTATATTCTTAATTATCTATCCTTTCAAATAATTTGTTTAATGTAACCAAAATTATATTCTTAATCATGCATGCTCTCTCATGGCAGGCTTTTGTTGGTTTGTTTTTATATGGTATTATTTTCAAACCATGTTGCTTTACCCTAATTCATTGTCGACTAACAGCGCATCGGTCCAGTGATGTACATACTGTAATCATTGATATTGACCTTTGATATTAGCCGTTGTATAAACAAGCAACAAACATTCGGGACCGCAAACTTAACCACCACTCGTGCACAGTGCAAGAAGGAATAATTCTAGTTATATTGAAAAGTAACTTAAATCATATGAACAATTTACTTTGATTCATAGCAATTTTCAACATAATTTATTTGTATCGGTATTTTATGTTTCAATTTTTACATTTCTTTTTAGTTAAGTAATTTTAATCGGTCCCAAGTTTAGTTAATATATTTCATTCTAGTTTATTATTTCTTCAAATGTATATTAGGTATAGATTAAGGCCTAAAAATGTATATTTTAAACATCAAATAGCGGATGTAAATCAATCGTCTATGATAGGCTCTGAAAATCAAAATATATTTCAAGCAAAAACTTCTCAGATCATGGAAAAAGTTAAGATTCTGCTAGAACTTCTAAACCTGAAGCATGGTTGTGTGAAAACTTGTGTTGAAGCGAAAACTTTAAAGCATGTGAAAACTTTGAAGCATGCGAAAACATCAAGCTAAGCGAGAACTTTTGTGGAATTAGTATAACTAGTTTGATTTTAATGAAATTTGTATCGGTTGTCGTTCCAGAACTTTTTAATTGCAAAGGGAAGCTTATTATGTGAATATAACAAGTGATTTTTTTAATATAATCTGTGTTACTACTTATGATGTGACTGATAACTCCAAGTGTTTTTATGATTAACTCTTATCACGCTTCACTTTATCATTGATAAACCGATTATTAAGTACTAGTGAAGAAATTGTGTTCGTTACACTATTTAATATCCGCTACTCATAATAACCTTAATGCCTAATAATAATAACATTAATTCTAATACCATTCCTAATAATACTCCTGCTCGTATTGAGCTCTAAAAGTAACTATTAACAACACTTAAAAAAGTATAAGTTGCTCGAGACCTTCTATAAATACATGCAGGGGCAAAGGATTGTGGAGACCGGGGGGGGGGGGGGGTGCGGAGTTCGTCCTCTCTAGAAAAAAAAATTCGCTCCCACTTCCCGTACGAGGATGTTTAAGCTCCATCATAAATACGTGCACATGAACTATCCATATAATTTACTCCAATAAATTGATTGGTTTCCGGAAAGACTGGTTGTAATGAAAGGACAAACTAGTGGATTAGAATGTTCAAATTTTGAATGTTGACGGTGACTGTGCAACAACCAATGTTGACTTGGTGAATTCAAAGAATCATATGTTTTGGTGCATTCACAATAATTTTTTTATTTATCATCCACCTATAGTTTGAAGTAGATGTATGATTAAAATAGTGCAAAGTTAATTTAGAGGAAACGTTATATCTATAACTAGCTTAAAAAACTTGTATATCACATATGTTGAACAAAAATATTAATTTAATAGTTATCAACAAATATACAAAAATTATAAATGTATTTTTGAGATATAATATGATTAAAAGTACATATATTTAATTATCCTAAGTAATAAAATAAAAACATTTCTTAACATTTGTCTTTAAAAAGCTTTATTTAAAAAATTGTAAACATTTTATTTAAATTTGTTTAAAGCAATTTTATTCTTTCAAAAAAAAAAGTTCTTTGTATTTAAAAACACCATATTTTAGAAAAAAAAAATTCACAAAATGTACGTCTTTTAATAAAAAGAAATATGTTATTTATTAATTAAAAAATCTCATTGTAAATTTTTTACTCTAATTAAAAGGGTACGTAAGAGGGACAATAAGTTCATTCTTAACATCATATTCATTCTTAATAGTTATTTTTTGTTTTTCTCTTTTATTTAATGATCATATTATGTTCCAATAATAATATTTAATTTGTTTAGATTATAATAGTTTTTTAATAAATTAAGAAAAAGAACTTTTTACTAATTTTATTTCTAAGGAAATAATTTTTCATAAAACTATAAATTTTTTAGAACATCTAACTTTTTTAAAATATAAACTATATTATAATTGGTGTTTTTAGAAAGTAAAATTTTGATAAATAAAAAATAATTAAAATTAAGAGTTACAATAAGAAAGTTATTTACTATGAAGTTTTTTAAAATGCTTGTTTTAAAATAAAATTTTATTTTATTTATTATAATAAAGATTTCAATCATATCTTATTTTATAATATCACTTTATATTTAATAAATTTTAATTGTATTTAATACTTTTTATTCAACTCATATAATACTCACTAACGGTTGACTTACTGTGCTATTGATATGTATCAAAAAGTTTGTAATAGTATGAGATGTGGTAAAAAATTATTTTGTTTTATTAAATTAGATATCATAACTAGGGAAGATGAGAAGCATATTGCAACGAGATTTCACATCGGATTTTAAACAAAATATATATCACAATGTAAACAAAATTTTGTATGTTTCAAAATGATCATAAAAATTATATATTTATAAGTTATAAGAGGAAACCAATTTAAATTGATAAAGTAATACTGACTATATTGTTATAAGGGTTTTTGGATAATAATAATTTAAACTTTCATTTGTTTACCTAGATTAATCTCAATTCAAAAAATGTTTACGGACACTATAAATTTTAAACTTATTTTCCTTCAACAATCCCTTTCAAACTAAAAGTTTAAGCCCGTTAGTTTTTTTATGAAACGAGCCTAACTTTTAATCATTTTACAACTCCGTCGCCGCTCAACCTCTATTAGGTCATTTTTTTGTGTTGAAATCTACTTTTAACGAGTCAAGTAATTCAAATCAGAAGGTGAAAATTAATAAGTTTTAGGTTTCATAATTTTCAGATTGACAGATCTGACAGTTGATTTTAACTTTCTGCTTAGTGTTTTAGTTATATAAATAGTTCACGTCCCAAAAAAAAACTAACGGTGTTAACTCTCAATTAATAAGGGACCGTTTCTGAAAAATAAGCTTAAAGTCAGGAGTGTCCGTAAGTATTTGTTGATTTGTGATTAACCCTGACCAATATATAAAAGTTGGGATTATTAAAATTTATTAACCCTTGTTATAACTAAAAACTATGAAAAACGTTTCTAAAACACATGTCTGATATTTAACCTCGAGATGTCCCACGTAGTAAGCCTTAATATTAATGACCAGGACCATTTGAGTCGAGGCTCATTACTATCTAATTAAATGACATGAAATGAAGAGTTGTATAACCCTTGAAAGCAGCTGGGTACAACTTTATCTTGAATCTGTTAGGCTTACTTTTAGGTGACTCACAGACCAATATAACGGTACCACCGTGCCTTTTGGATCTCACCACAACTTGCCACGAGCGCCTTTTGATTTCCTTTTCGATTTTGATTATGGAGATATCTGAACCGATGGGGAAGCCGATACCGGCGTTTGTTCTACACGCTATAGAGGAATAAAAGAGGTGCGATGAAGTCATCCAACCTTAATTGTTTATGAATTGCACAACCCAACGTCCTTTCTCTAATATATACATATATATATCTGAGGTTTGTCTGTTTCATTTTTTTATCAATCAGATGGAAATTGAAAAAGTGATTATGTTTTAACTTCAAGAAACGATAGTTATAGAGGCAACAAAAGTCATTGTTATAGGTTAAAAAAGTCATCGCTATAGGTTATAGCGACAACACTTAGTCGCTAAAAGGTCACCACTATATACTCGTATCTAAATCACATTCTTGTCGTCGCAAAAAACGTCGTCGCCATAGTGTACACTTATAGCGATGACAAGTCGCCCCTATAATATTGTCGTCCAAATCTAACAATACGAAATTTAGAAATATAAAAAATAAAAAAATATACTTAGCTATAGCGAAGACTTTAGAGGCAATATGTCATCGCTACGAAGTATGTTTAATTTTTTTATTTTGTTTTATTTTTAAAAAAATTCTAGGTTTATAATATATATTTAATCCAATCTTAGTTGTTCAGCCTGATCGAATTCCATAACATTATTATATAAAGTCAAGTACTTAGATTTCAAAATACATAATAGTTGTTTAAACATGTCAAACATTTAACAAGCAACTTAATCATTTGATTAAACACAAACAACCAACTTAATCACTTGTAGTATCTTCATGATCCCCTTCTTCATTTGGTTAACAAGATGATTTGTTATTGTTTTGTGACATCGAAAAGAGTTGATTTATTTGTTTTTACATTCGTGCATTTATTTGAATTTGTTGTTGCCATCTTTCATTTGATTGTCAAAGTTGTTCTTGCATTTCATTATATTGTGACGGGGTTACATACGTACTATGAGTTACACGGGGGTAACACTTTTTACTTTTTGAACTTGAAACGAACTTTTGGTTTTTGGGGGTGAAATGGCGTCAATGTGAGCTGCAGATCCTTTTTTCCCTAACCGCATTCTGTATCGATGACAGGTTGCCGCTATAGCCAAACACATGTCGTTGTTATATGCCACAAAACGACGTCGCCCAATTAAATTGTTGATTAATAATATAAAGGCCTATAGAAGTGATATGTCGCCGCTATAACCAAAAAGAGTAGCCACTATAGATTTTCCTATTTTTTATTTTCTTAGAGTATTGGATTAAAAATAAAAATAAATAAATAATACTTTTAACGATGACATGTCATCGCTAATAAATTTTCATGTAAGCGGGTGTATTTCCCTCCACCGCACCACACTCTATTGCGACAAAAATTCAAAGCAAAAAATAAAATTTGGTCAAAAAAAATCATAAGCCTATGAAGACGACATGTCGTCACTATAAATTTTCAATATAGCACAATTCTTGTGGTTTAATTTAAACAAATATTCAGCAATCACTTGTTAACTCCTAATGTGTAAGGATTCATATAAGGTTAATGCAACCCAAAACATTCAAAGTCTATCTTGCATGCATGCGCAGAAGTACTGAAGTAGAATGCTTCGGAAGTTTCATACTCTCTACCTTAGAAAATATTCGAAGTGTGAAATTTTTCGAAGCCAAGATCAATATCTTCTAAAGCCAAACATGAAGTCTTCCAAGCTTCAAAGACAAAGTCTTCTGAAGCCAACACTTGAAGACATATATCTTCCAAAAACTTTTGAGTACATGTTTTATCTAATGTACTTTTTACCATAAAACTAGACCACCGTTCCACTACAACTCTGTTTGACTCACCAACTTTCACAAGTTGGTGAAATGTCCATGTTTTTGGTAAACTGTACATTAAGGTCTTGAGCCTATTACTTTCTACTTTATGTACTTTTATCCTTTTGTAATATGTTAAGATGAGAGTTATGACATGTCATAGTCACTAGTGAAAAGACAATCTGGCTTTTGACTCTACATTAATTTTGTTGTTATTTAGATCATGTATCCAGCTTGCCTTCAAAGTGTAACACCCGGTTATTTTTTTTAAACTCAAAGAAATAATAAGGTCAAGAAAAAGAAAGAAAAGATCTTTTACCTAAGTTAAGGGGTAAAAAAATGTCAAAAAGGACAAAAGGTTTGAAAGTGGGTGTAAAGTGGGCATGGCAACCCACTCTACTCTTACAACATCCAGATTGTGTTTTTAAAGGGAGAGAAAGAAAAAGTGCAGCAGAACTCTCAGGTCTTGAAGAAGAACAAGCTGAGATTTCGAATTCAAAGTAAGAATTCATGGTTTTATGGTGCTCTTAACCGGTTATGTCCTCGAGTGTATGCTTATGTGTGTTGTGTATGTTCTGTTGTATGTTTTTAGTGGGTTTCTAGGTGGTTGAACTCAATTGCAAACGAGTTTGGAAGAAGCAATACTCAAGAGCTGCAAAGGTGAGTTCTAGAACCCTTCCTACATGTTTTAACTGATTTTGGGGCTGGATATGCATGATTGAACTTTTTATAAAATTAGGGTTTCATACCCGAATGTTTGAATGTGTGTATGTTACGGGTGTGGTGTGATTGTGGGCTATGTTTATGCTTGTTGATGTTATGGTTGTGTTTCTAAGGCTTAGAATGTAAGATTTAAGCTTAGAACATGATAGATGGTGTTTGAGGACCGATTCGTGATAATAAGTGTGCCCTAGGCTGCCCATGCGCCCAAACAGTAGTTCATACGCCTAAGTTTAGAGATCTGCCTATGTGTTGGCAAATATGGATGAGTATTGGGGAATGCGGATGAACAGTTAATGTGGATGAGCATTGACCACTAAGTAAGTCAATGCGGATGAGTATTGGGGAAATGCGGATGAACAATTAATGTGCATGAGCATTGACCAGTAAGTAAGAGAAATGCGGAGGAGTATTGAGGAAATGCGGATGAACAAAGTTAATGCGGATGAAGAAAATGCGGATGAATAAGTTCATGCGACTGAGGAAATGCAGATGAACAAAGTCAATGCGGATGAAAAAATACGGATGAGCATTGACAAATGCGGATGAGTAAAGTTAATGCGGATGAACAAATGCGGATGAACAAAGTTAATGCGGATAAACAATGTTTATGCGGATGAACAAATGCGGATGAGTAAGTTCATGCGACTGAGGAAATGCGGATGAACAAATGCGGATGTGTAAAGTCAATGCGGATGAACAAATGCGGATGAACTAAAACAAATGCGGATGAACAAAAAGGCAAATGCGGATGAACACTTAGGATATTTTCTAACTTTTTGGAGAAAAAATGAAATGTAGGCTTTGACTAGGGAGGTTCCCGGGGGCTATGTAAGTTGACTCTTTGATGTCATAGATGTTATGATGGGCATGTTATGATGTATGATTGATGCTTATGCATGATGGTATGTATGATGTATGTTATGTATGTATGATGCCCGGTATGATGATGTTGACTGTTTATGTTTGTGTTCCTTGTTATGTATGATTATTTTCCCATGGTTTTACATTGAATGTTAATGAATGAAGTGAAAGTATTATGTAACGTAAAGTGGAAGATAATGAAAAGAGGAACGTAATAAATAAATACATGCATTAATGAATGAATGAAAGAATGAAAGGCTTGCAAGCAAATGTATGGTGGTTCACACCCAATGAAGGGTGTTAGCTCAACTGTGTGCGGGTTAGCTACCCCAGAAGGATGCACACTGCGGTCCAATCCTTGTGATTGACCATATGTATGGGATCCTTGCCGCTTGCCCTAGGTACTGGAGTCAGCTTCGTGCATAATGTTCGAGGTCTATGAAAGACCTCAGGCCTAGTAACCAGGTTCGTGCACAACATTCGGGGTATAGCGTATGACATTGATCCGGAATGAAAGAGAAAAGACAAGTGGTGAATGTACTTGCCCTAGGTACTAGAGTCAGCTTCATGCATAATGTTCGAGGTTTATGAAAGACCTCAGGCCCAGTAACCAGCTTCGTGCATAATGTTCGGGGTATTGTACATGTCATCGAATGTAATGAACGTACGAAAGAAAGTAAGAAAGTATGAATGGATGTGAATGAAAGTAACAAATGTGAATGATAATGACGTACGATGAATGAATGAAAGTTAACGAACGAATGATATTATCTATGTGTATGTATGATGTGTGATCACATGCAAAAGTAAAGAACGGTTTTAATGAATGTAAAGTATGTTTTATTTTAAAACTAGAACTCACTCAGCAACGCTGACTTTTATGCATTTTCTAGTTGGAAGGTAAAGTTGCTGAGGATGGCACGGGGCGGCTACTTGGCTCTTTTGGATGGCATTCTTTTGTTTAATGTTTTGCATTGTAATGCGAACAAATGATATTGTATAATGAATATTGTATTATTTTGCAAAAGCATTTCTAATGAAATGAAAAGTTATTTTATTGTTCCGCTGCGATGTTTTATGAAGTATAAATGTAAATATATGTTTTATGTGCAATGATTGTCCAGCTGTGAGCATCCCGGGAACGGGGCCTTACACAAAGTATGGACAACTGTAGGATGTAGTATAAAGTATCTCAGATCTCTTTGTAATCTTTAATCCTTTATGCTTTGTAAACACTGTAACCAAATGGGTCACTTTTCCAGGGAGTGCAAGGCACCAAAAACAAATGGTGGCCAAGCACAAACCAGACCAAATTACACTGAGAAAGCCACCCAGAATGAGAAGACAAAACAACAATTTGTAGCTGTTGAAGAATAAGGCTTTGATTGGAGTTTTTAGGTTGAAGATGTATCTCCAAACCAAGCACTTATGGATGACCATGATGAAGCAAATGTATTGGACATCTCTATACACCAGAATGTATTGCTAAAGTTAATAGATACAGGTCCTACAACTTAGAGATGTGATCTGATCTTGAGTCCTTTAATATCTTAAAATCTGATTTCCAAAGATTTGAAAATGATTATTGTTGGGTATTCTACCTTTGAAGAAATTAAAGATTTCAATATTATTGAAGTTGAAGATTTGAAGCACGAAATCAACAAAAATATTAGTCTAGGGTTTATATTGTAATTATTTTTATTGCTAGACTAGTATAAATATTAGCACATATTATTATTGTAAAGGGTGAATAATTCACCACTTGTTAGGGTGAATTAGGTCTATCACCAACAATATCATATCATCATCCTTCATGGATGATGATTTCAACAATATATCAAAAAACATCAAACATTAAACACGTTTGTGTTCATTATGTTCATCATTATTATATTTTAGCATCTAATCATTCAAGTTTTATTATTATAAATTTGAATCCTAAGATCCAAGCTCAACGATCCCGTTCATATCGGGAACACACAATTGGTATCAGAGCTGGAGTTGATGAATTCATATTGATTTTCATGAGATTTCATGGTTAGATTGCTGAAATTATTCAACAATCAATTCAACATTCATGTTTGTGACTGCCTCAAGTATCAAGCAAATTAGGGTTTGCGGCTGCCGAAGTGGGCTGCAAAAGAGGCTGCCGTAGGCAGCTTATGTCGAAACAATAAGGCTGCCGAATGTAGGCTGCAATGTGCAG
>BJCM01265551.1:0-13920 GCA_018326385.1 Flaveria bidentis
GGGAGATTGTTGGATCTTATATGCCCAAGACACATACAAGATTGATGTGGTTGGTACGTTATGATCCAAGTCGGGTCATACCCAATAACAAGCTATACAAACACCAATAAATATTTATTTGTTGATGAGATCATACATATAAATATTAACACCAATTTAGAAAATGGGTTTTCTAAAATATTGCTTTTGTAATAGAACAACATTATATGGATAATTTGTTAATGAGAAATTATTTGTTTCATTATTTAAGTTGGTTATATAATAACAAATAAAAGTGTGTTAATGTTATAAAATTAAAATAGGTTTTAATTTTATAAACTAAGGATTGAAAGAGTAAAATTTTATAAAAGTTTCAAAATGGGGGGAACCCAATTTTTGAACCTTGATTTCGGCCGCCCCATTTGGGCATAGGGAACTCAATTTTAGTCTTGGTCTTGGCAAGACTTTAGAAATACTTGCACTCTTCAATTAAAACACACTTTATCTCACACACACAAGCAAAAACTCTCTCTAATCTTGGCTGAAACTTCAAATTTCTAGGCTGGAGTTGAAGGAGTTTCTTGGCTGATTTTCGGATTGTTCAAGGAGTTGGGTTTTGGTGTTGAGCTTCCTAACTAGCTAGGTGTTTGGAAAAGCTTGTGGGTATAACAACTTGAGGCTTTCTCTCTTGGGGGTTGGACATTCAAGAACATCACCATCTTCATCTTATCCATCTACAACATCTTGTGCAAGAAAGGTTGTTTCAATAAACACCCTATGGTTGTTTTTATGGTTTGATAGCACACTATTTCACACACACACACACACACACACACACACACATATATATATATATATATATATATATATATAATCATTATTCTTGGGTTTTCTTTATGCTTTAAAATGGTGAAAATTTCAGATTATAAACAACATGTTTAAATCTTATTTCCGCTGCGTTTTTATAGTTTAATTGGTTAAACTAAATTTGATTAACATGTTACAAAACCCAACAATGATCTCATGATCGATTTAGTTCTCGGTTATAAAAATAGATATATAAAATTATAAAAAAACTAAAATAAATTTCATTTCAAATTTCTTTTAGATCTTCCATATTATGTTGTTACTATTTTATCATTTTTCATGCATTTCACAGAAATTGCGTACAAACAAACACGGGTTCGCTTGTTTTTCACACACAGATAAATACGAATTTATATTGTTAAAATGAAATGATCTAATTAGAAATGTCGAGATTGTGTTTGAGAATGTGTTTCAGATATTAGTTGTAAGTGATGGCCGATCATTAGTTGAGCACTATACCTGATAAGAGAACTGTTCCTCAAGTTTGCAGAAGATATCGAGCTAGGAATCCTCCTCCTACATCTTCTGAAGCACCCAAGATTAGGGATTTGGGAAATCCTTTCCAATATACATGCAAAGGTTGCATTCAAAAAGGGGGGAGAACATAAATAGGGGGAGCTTATGAAATGAATAATCTTTTTAATCAGATTCAGAAAGATTCAAATTGAATATCTTTCTAATATGACTTCTCGGTGCTGAATTCGTTTGAAAACGTTGATAATGATAGACTAAGGGGAGTATTATTGGAGCTGTACAAGATAGTCTATATTATCAACGAAGTCAAAGTCAACAAATGTCAACGTCACTGTCAAAGTCAACAAAAGTCAAACCCGACCCGTTTGAGATGAAGAACCGAGACAAGATGAAGATTTAGAAGACTAGGAGTTATATTGTATAAAATATATTTTGTGTGAACAAAATATATTTGATCTTGTTTTTAGTCATTTTTATGCTTAGTATGTAATTTTATATTAATTAGCCTAAGTCTAGGGGGTTAAGTGCAATTAGTGAATATTAGTCTAGACTATAAATAGGTTAATTGTCCTTAGGTTTTGGATAATGGTTGAATTACCAATAGATTGAGGGATTACTTGTAAACATATTTTGCAATCTAATTGAAGATCAAAGGGGTTTTAATTGTGATTATCATATTTTGATCTATAATCTTCATGATTTGATTCAAGTGTGATTATCCTAAAGTTACAATTACCTCTTTTGAAAACCTTTTAATGTGTAATGTCTTATGTCAATACAATTTAAGCCCTGTTACAAAAGATCTCTCTGAAATTTTCTAAGTATAAATTTCTTCCAAAGAGAAATTAACCCGTGAAAGTTATTTTCATATCTTCCGAAGCAAAATTTCTCCAAGGATAATTTTCTTCTCGGAAGAGTTTTTAGTCTCGGATGAAGCGATTGATTTCATATCAGATCTACTTCTGAAGCTTACACAACCTCTCCATTCAGAAAGCAATCTTTACCTCCGGAAGTAAAGATTTAGCTTCAGAAGTAAGAAATGCCTTCAGAAGACAAATTACCTTCGGAAATGTTTTATATTCGGAAAAGAGATTTTACTGTGTAATGGAAATCTCTTGGGTCCCACACTGTAAAAAGCAAAGATTTTATTAATGATGTCGGATTATTTAACTGAATTAAACCTTATCGCCACTATCATTTCATCCACTAAAACATCATATCTCCTTATCCTAACCCCCATTACCGCCATTTCACCCTCCTTAAAATAATCCCGACTATTCACTTTCATCTTCTTACCTCAATTTTACTGCCCTAAAAGTTTCCTTCACTCTAACTTTACCCAAGCTCAAATTCATGCGCATTCACCTTTCTCAAATGGCACTTAACCCTCAACACAACCAAGTTGCACTTCTTTATTCTTTAAGAGATTTTGACTTTTCTGAAATCATCTCCTTTCTAACCCAATCATCCTATTACACATCCCTAATTGTCAATCCCACTGTTTACTCCAATCAAATGGCTGAATTTTGGGATAATAGTCAGGTTGAAACCCTAAATGGGGTTCGTGGGATAAGATCCCGCATTTGTGGCCAAAAGTTGGTCATCACTGAACAACTTATCAGGGAGCATCTCGAGCTTCATGATGAGGGTGCCCATACAGAGTTCCCCAAAACAGATTTAGACAGCACCTACATCCTCATGGGATATGGTGGAGACGTGAGCAGGTCGACTATCTACAAATTCAACTTCTCCTACAACTGGAAGTTCCTCCTGCACGTTGTCATTCACTGTCTATCAAACAAATCTGGGGGATGGGACCAAATCCCGTATGAACTAGGGTGCTTAGTTCATGGATTGGTGAGAGGCCTCCGCTTCAACCACTCAAGATTTGTGCTGACCAATCTTATTAGAAATCTCCAGAGGGAAACATTTTTATGTATCCCAGATTTCTTCAGCACATCATCAACTGTGAGCTGGACTAGAGTCAGCTTATCTGTGCAGCTGCTCTGACTGACCCTCAAATGAGGCCTACCATCTTCAAAACTTTGAAGAAGGTATCCACCAACTTTACTAGAAGGTATACTTCTCTACTTCCAGGTATGGCTGAGCAAATAGGTCCTGGTGACATCCCTGTTCACCCCACTGGTGATGAACCCACACCAGCAACTGCCCCTACAATGCGAATTTTACCTTCTTATCCCATCACCACCATCACATACCAAAGACGCCCCCAAACAAACCCTTATTTAATCTACTCTGATTGAACAAGCTCCTCCTGTTCAATCCAAAAAGACTAGAGTGGAACAATGGGCTCCCACTTAGTCTGAGGTCTCACCATCCTTCTCATTTGACCTCAATTTGGGTTTTGAGTCTTCTCAGTCTCAAACCCATGAGCCTAAAACCCAAGCCAACATCCCTCAGGATGAGTATTTATACTCTTCTGAGCAGCCAACAAGGGACAACCCCACCAGAGGCTTAATGCCTGTAGACATTGACCAAGGTCCTAGGTCAGTAGGCTTAACCTCCTTATCCTTCACCGACCTTCTCTTCAAATCTGATGAAGAGATAACGTCCCTCCATGGCAATGAAGTTGATCTATAACACCCTCTCCAAGATCAACAGAGCCTAGAGAGACCTCTTATCTCTAGCCCCCATCAGTAACCCATTACTGAGGTGAGTCCCACTAATGTGGAGGGGACTCATGCAGATTCAGCTGCCACTATAAAAGGTGCCTCAATGGACCTTATGGACATTGGTAACATCTTCGAGACTGAATCTGTGGCAACCATGCCTCTTAATGACTCTGAAAGAGACATCATTAAGCAGGGGAAACCAGGGTGCCAAGAAACCACATCTGGTAGTGAGGCTGAACATACTAGGTATGTTACCTTATTTCCCCGTGATTCTTCAAAAGAAGATGAGGGAAACATGCAACTTCTCATACAAGACCTACTATCTAAAGTCTCAAACCTTAAATCCAAGGTTAGGACTTTAGAAGAATGGTCTGCCACTCAGCAACTTGAGATTGACAATCTCAAGGCTCAACTACCTGAGAAACAGATTGAGAGATCTATTAGGCATGTACCTATTCAGATCTCCTTGACATCTTCTTCCAGCTCATCTAGCTCTCAAGATGATGCTACCTAAAAAGGGGAGAGTATTCTGAGACAAACATCTAAGGACCCATAGAGCCAAACTTCAACTTTAAAAGTTTCGGCTCCTTTTAAAACTTTGTTTGAGCCATCCGAAGTTGTACTTCAAATCGACCCAAGGATGCTTAGAGATCTCTACAGACTCTTTTCCAAGTTTCTGTTGAGATCCTCTCTTGATCAGCCAAGCCCTGATGCTGCCATGATGTCCTTTGGAGCAGAGGAGCTTTAGAGGCTAAGTGCACCTTTTACCACTGTGGAAGAAGTTGGTCAACCTAAGGTCCAAATGGAACCTGAGATTCAATTCTAAGGGGAAATGAGCATTGATGGCCAAGCAACTGAAACAGTTGGGACAGAATCTGCACCTTCTCAAACTTCCAAAGCTGAAGTCAAAGCCTCAAAAGAACCACCTAAATCTTCTGAAGCTGAAATGGAAGCCGCGGAAGGACTGTTGTCTTTGTCCGAGGATCTAATCATCACAAATGCAATTCTAGACCTAGCATCTGAGGTGAATAGTGAGGACTTTCTGGATCAACCTCTTGTTCAGACACCCTCTCTGCCTCTCTCACAATTAGAATCAACTCTTCAAGAACCACCAAAGTCAAGCTCTTCAAAGGATAACAAAGGGAAGAAGAAAATGACTGCGGAAGAGCTTCTGGAAGAGGAGAAGATTGAAAAGCTAAAGAGAAAAGGAAGACTTCCAATTGGGAAGCTGTTAGCTGCAAGTACAAAAGTAGCTGCAGCCAACCAGGAGGCTGTCAACAACAAAAGGAGAGAAGAGATCATTGACCAGCTTATTAAGCTTGGAGCTACAAATGAAGAAACACTCCTACAACCATTAGAGGAGTTGGTGGAACTGGAAAAGGAAACCAGGCTGCAGAAGGAAGCAACAAGATTGGCTTTAGAGGAAGAAAAAGAAAAGGAATAGAGGGAAGCTGACATGCAGCTTAGGAGGGAAAGGAAAGACTTCCTAACCTATAGAGGTTTCTCTTTTCAAGATCTGTCTCCACACAACAATGAAACGATCCTTTGGTTCTACAACAAAGAGCAGGATCAAATGGAGAAAGAGAGAAAAAGAGTTGCAAAAGAAAAGTTGAAGGAGAAGAAGAAGAAGAAAGAAGAAGCAAGGGTCATTGCAACCAAGAAGATTGGTGAGAAAGCTTGGATGAAAGACTATCTCAGGGCTCATGGCTTCTCTGGAAGGCAGGTGGGTCCCATGTCTGAAAGGACACTCCAACGAATTGTCAGTGAAATCAAGGTTGACATTCGTTTGGGCAAAAGGAGAGAGATGTACAGAAGGGTACAGGGGATGACTTTCACACCAACCACTCAACCCAAACCTGAACCAATTCCTTCTCCATTCACCATCAAGACTGAACCTTCCACTCCTGAACCCACACCTTTACCCTCATCCACTTCCTCCCCTCAACCACCTAAACTACCCATCATTCAACACAAAACACTTACCAGAACCACTACACCACATCCTATCCAATAACCTTCCAAACCATCCCCTCAACCTTCTAAACATCTCTCCCTCAAGGAGTTCAAGGTAATTAAGATAAAGTTCACCAACTACACAACATTGAGCAACATCTCCTGTGAGGAAGACTCTGTCAACCTAACCTATGTTGATGGATCTTCATGTTCTCTCACAAGAGATCAATTTCTTGATCTGCCCTGAGGAACACTGGACCATGCTGCAAGACTTCTAGGCCTCAACTCAGACTCATTGAATGATGAAGAGAAGAGTCTAAGAAGGAAACTGGTGACTTTGCTGGATACAAAGAAAGAGGACAAGATTCCTAGTCAGTCTCTTGTGCCTAGAAAGAAAATAATCTAGTGGAGGTTCGACGGAGCTACTTATAACTTTGTTATGGAAAGAGAGAATGGTGAAGTCAACAAGCTGAATGCCACCTTTCTGCTACACTCTACCAGGTTTGATATTGCTGAGTTAGCAGAGAAACCGTTCTCTAACCCCTCCAACTTTGAAACTGCTGCTCTCATCAGAAATCATATTAGTAGTCTTCATCTTGCTAAGTTAACTGCAAAAATTAAGATTGAAGAAGAGTTGAAGTTGAGAAGAAAGGAAGACAAGGATAGACCTCCCACCAAGGGCACATCCTTTATACAGATGGTGGAGGGTCCTAAATTGGAACCTATAGTTAGATGGGAATATGCTTATAGCTCCCATCAACTAACAAAGGTGTGGCCACAACTACATAGCACCTAGGGGGAGTTTGTTGGATCAAGAAGAAGGCTGGTGCAACCAAAACCAAATCACTTAGATAAATTTTGGTGCTACTTACAAAGGCTTCCAAAGCCAAGTGTTGAACTTCCGAAGGAAGTAGAGTTCTTTTGAAGACAGAGTGAAAGATCAACTTCCGAAGACAAACTCTACTTCCGAAGTCAAAGAACTTACTTCTGAAGATCAAGTCTAAGAAGAAGAAATCAAAAGACTACTTCCAAAGTATGAAGAAAGAAGAAGTCCTCAAGCCTTGGAAGAAGTAGCCTCTTTCGAAGTGTAAGTGGCTTTGGAAGTACTTGTTCTTTCGAATCCATTTAACCTTAGGAAGACACTGCTATGAACCAATGGACATAAGTATGGTCTCTGACACTCCGCTACAGACCTCTGATACTGCATGGCATTTTGTCAAAGAGCCATGTAGTTGACTATACTTTATTCCACTACTCACCTTTTATGAGTACAAGTTACCAACTTTAGTTGGTTACAAAAGGTAAGTCAGGGACATGTCCTGACTACCATATCTCAGATAAGACTTTATCTGAGATACCTTAAACTATAGCTTTGTAGTATTTGCTTTAGTTATAGGATCCCAGCTGGTATCAAAGTATATCCGGCTATAGATAGTATTATATATAGTTTTTCATTGTAACTCATAACAGTATGCTTTTAAGAGTCTTGTAACATTTGAGTTGAGAAGCAATATATGCAAGTACCTTGAAAATTACTTCTTGTGTTTGTTTATTACTTGTTATATTGTTATCAACTTTTAGAGACTCTGCCTTCATTAGAGTGTAGTTCAAGTGAGTTTGAGAGAAAAACAAAGTGTTAGTGACACAAATCGATCCTGCATAGTATTAGAATAGTTCTGCTGATATGTTTTCTATTTACAGATTTATGGTAATCACTATTATACGATGTATCATATGCTTGTAGGGGGAATGGACCATTGTGTGAAAAGGATTACAAAAGTTAGCAGTGAATTTTCTCTTATTTGATTAAGGAGTTAGTTAATGTAGAGGTTTGTGCTTATTCTATATCTAATTTGATTTTATTCTTTACTAGGGGTAGGTTTCCTATGAAGTCACATATTATTTTATAATTCAGGTAAAAACACAAGTCCGAACAGTTGAAGCTCCACTAGACCATACGTTTCTATACATATTTCAATTTAGAGACTTCAAATTGGTGTGTGGGTTCTTCTTTCTTTGGTAACCGGTTAGTAAGTATTATTATGCATTTTAGGCATTTAAAGTTATAGTCTGGTAGCAATTTCAAGATAAGGTATGTGGGAAGTACGTCATATTTTTCCAAACCTTTATCTTAAGCCTACACACCCATTTCAGGATTTCACTATAACTTTGGATAAAAGCTGGACTAAAATCACCAATAAGGTAGACCCAAATTTCATTAAAGGGGCGTTAGCTTTTGCAGAAAGGGGTGAAACATACGTTGATAGTGAAGGTCGGATACATTGTCCTTGTAGAAATTGTATCAATGCAAGAAGAAATATTCCTAGTGTTGTTGCTACTCAAATCATAAATAATGGTTTTGAACCGACATACAATATATAGATATATCACGGTGAACATTTGTCAGGTTATGAAACAGACAATACAAATAGCGAGTCAGAAGGAAGTGAAAATGAACTAAATGATGGGGTCGATGAGTTACTTGATGATGCTTTTCCTATGGGTGGTGAAATAGAAACTAATGATGGTTGTTGATACATATGTCCCTAGTTTATGTGCTTAATGTAAAAGTTTTTCATGGCTTACATATGTGTAATGAAACAATGTAATAATATATGATTTGAGCTTTGATGTTTACTTATATCTGATTCATATATATAAACTTATTATGTAGGTTTAAAGTTTTTATATGATGATTCATTGTAGATGCATATGTACCTAGTTTATGATCTTAATGTAATATGTATGTCATGTCCTTAATGTAATTGAAATATACGAGTTGAATGAAACAAATTATATGATTGATGATCTTAATGTTGAATGTTTCAGTGTATGTTTGAATGTTTATTGTTCATTAACGTATATTGAACTAATAATATAGGTTTGTGGTTGTTTGAATAAATCTTAGTAAAGAAATGATTGAGAAACATATTCAAACTTAGTTGTATGAAGTTCTCATGAGAATGGCCCATGCTAATGGACCATACGCATGAACAACTTCATGCTAATGAACCAGTCGCAGGACTGAACCAGGAGACTGGATCAATCGCATGATTGTGACATGAGATTGACTTAGTCGCACGACTGAACACTTAGTCGTGCGAATGGATCAACCACATGACTCAATCGCACGACTGAATCATGCTAATGGTTCAGTCGCACGAATGAGAAACCCTAACCTATAAATACCACTTAATTCGTGAAAAAACGTAACACTTTGAATACCTACGTACTAAATCGTACCCTAGTCGTCCAGAGACTTTTAAGAACCTGTTCCAAGTTCATAGATCGCACTAGATCGATTACCAATCGTTCTTAACATTTAGATTCAATCTACAATTGATTTTACGTGCGTTCTCATTGATTGGATCGCCAATCAAATAGGATTCCGCACTATTTGAGTTGGTATACACGTAAATCAGTTAGTACTTCGTCCCGTACACGATCCTAACAAGTGGCATCAGAGCTTTGGCTCTTGATTTACGTGCGATTCAATTGTTTTGATATACAAATTGTGTTTTTTCACTAAAAACGCAATCTTTTTGTGTCAAACGGTGTTTTGGACATCTCCAGATCATAAAGTTAACAATTCCGGCATACTGCTATTAGGGTTAGTGAGAAATTCGTCTTTTTGTGTCCAAAATACCTTAAACCTTCGAATTCTCAAAATCCAGCAGCTTCAGTCGCACGATTGACTCAATCGCACGACTGAATTCATTTGCATCCCTTATACGCATGATTGGACTCATTCGTACATCCATTCGTACGATTGAACTGTCTAGTCGCATTGTTCATTCGCACCTGTCCATTCGCCCGATTGATTCATTCGCATTGGTTCATTCGCATGTTTGAGCCATTTGCATTGTTCAATCACACGAGCAGTTCATTCGCACTCCTTCAGTCGCACAATAACACTATTTATGTTCTAAAGACCAAAGTTAATAGTAATGGAGGACCAATATTCAACGTTCACTGCAGGTAGGGATTCAAGGATCCAGAATCTATTGCTTCTGGAAAATTAAGTGGGGAATCATAACAAACCTCCTAAGCTAATCACGTTAGATGATTACCCAAAGTGGAAGCAAAGATTTGATATTTACTTGAATGGCTTAGATCCCAATCTGTGGGAGTCAATAGAGACAGGGTATAACATGCATGTAGGTGCAGATGGAGTCAAACTTACATTAAGGGGCATGACTGATGGACAAAAGGTAAAGTACAATGCTGAGAAGAAAGTTTTTGCATTGCTCACTCAGTCAATTCCTAAGGACATCTTCCATTAATTTTCTGAGAACAAGCAAGCAAAGAAGCTGTGGGATGCATTGGAAAAGAGGTATGACGAAAATGCATCATTAAAAGCTCTACAGGCTAAAGTGTTGAAGGAGTTTGACAACTTCTCGTCAATGGGAAAGGAGAGCTTGGACGACGTCAATGATCAGTTCTACCACTTAATGAGTGAGCTGCACACTCATGGAGTCACCACGTCTATGGAAAACAAAGTTTCATACTTTACAGATGGGTTGCCTGAGAAGTGGGTTTCTTTTGTCTCAAACCTTAGACAGAATGATATGCTGGCAAAGTTAGATATCAACGACTTCATTCTGAAACTGAGAGAGGAAGAGTTGAGGATGTACAAGGCACAAAATTCTACTTATGATCAAAACCCAGCTCTGTACAACTCAACTCCACAAGCTAAAACGTCTGGAGCTCCACTATAAATGGCTTTTGTGTGAAGTTCAGCTAGTTCATCTCAAGCCACTTCTTCAGGATCTGACACGTCAGGGTCGTCTGGTACCCAATACATAGCACCTGAAGCAAATGCTACAAAACTGAAGACCGAGAATCTTGGGAATGTGATAGTAGAGGTAGCAAAGGAGCACATGGATCTCTTAGAAGCAGTCGTCCACTCCTATGATGGGCTAGTTGCTGAAAAATTGGGAATTGCCATCTGGCAGATGAGGACTACGAGCAGGTAGACGAGACAGAGCTGGAAAGAATCGACATAATGTGGGCCGTAGCAAGTGCTGTCCGGAGAGCTAAGAAGTTTTTCAAGAAAACCGGACAGAACTTGGTTGCTACTAAGGACACAACTTTCGGTTTGGACAAGACCAAAGTTACATGCTTCAACTGTGGGGAAAAGGGGCACTTCAAACGTGAATGTGTTAAGCCCTAGAAGACTGGAAATGGGAATCCATTTTCATCCTTCAATCGTCAGGATAAACCCACAAGTAGTCCTACTTCGTCAAGCAAGGATCCTAAAGCCTTGACTGCTCATGAGGATGAAGTACAAGATTGGAGCTTTCGGTTTGTGTCTCTGGGAGAATCCAACATTGCTAGTGTTGAGGACTTAGATGACGACTCAGCAAGTGAAGGTGATATTGCAGTGGAACTCGCGATGTCAAACACTGAAGAAACTGAAAACGTGGTTGAGCACCTGTCTGAAGAAGGGATGAGCATAAAATGTTCAGAATCACCAGAACCAGAAAAGACAGACTCTCCTTTGATGGATGATTCAACCACATCCTCTCAGGTAAGTACCACTGATCAATTATTTGATAGTCATGAATGCATTGGATGTAATAAATTTAGGGAATGCATTGACTTAAAATTTGCTAGGTTGTTAGATCACAATGATAGCTTAGTAAGTGATTTACAACTGTGCACAGAAGCCAATAGAATTCTAAAACAAAATGAGCACAATTATAAAGAAAAGATAGAACCTTTGAGCAAACAACTTAGGGAAACCGAAGTTGTAGCTTTTAACCAAGCTAATGACATTAAGTACTATTTGAACTCCCTAGAAGACACTAAGAAACAAAAGGCAGTTTTGGAAGTAGAAGTAAATTCCTTAAAGCAAAAACTGAACAGTTGGACAAGTTCCTCTTACATTGTCTAACACTTAGTGAGAGAACGCAATAATGTGGAGGATTTGGGTTATAAAGTGGTTCCACCACCACATGAGACCTTGATGAATGCCAAAAGTAAACCAATAAATAACAACCTAATCAAGGATCATGTGGTGTCCACTCATCTTGTAAGTGATCCAGATTCCACATGTAAACCTAATGAATCTGGCACTAAACTAAAGGAGGCCACTTCAAAATCACAAGGTAAAATGCCTTGTGTTAATCAGGACGAACAATTTGAAAAGGTTAAAGTAAATTATGGGTCAACCATGTCTAATTTTGAACCCAAAAAGACCAAACAAGTTAACCACACACGTGCTTCATGTCTAAGTCTAGAGAAACAAAAGGGAAAAGATGTTAAAAATGTTCAAACAATTAATGTTGTTAAATCAAATAAAACATCTAAACAAGAAATGTCAAAACCCAAACAAAATAATGTCACACGTGTGTTACACACTTCTCCACAAAAACAGTTAAAACGTCAAGTCGAAAGCAGATCATGCTACAGTTGTGGAAAGTATGGACACATTGCGACTTATTGTCCTTATTATCAGACACCAAAGAAAAAGGTTGAACTTTATGACACTAAAGCAAGCTCTTCCAAAAGAAGCTCCATCACTCCACCAAAAAGAGTCAGTGAACCTAAAGTTCAACCTATCAACCAGTCTTCTGTTTATCACGAACAGGCTCTACATAAGACTGGCTTATGGAAAGAAGAATCTATCCTTGAATCTGATAATGAGAACAAGAAGACAACAAATCTTCCCTTACCCTCAAAAGGTCAATGGGTGGAATTTATGATGTGTGATGCCTTTGGGTCACCCAAGCCAGTTAAGGCTTGGGTCCCTAACCTCAACTAATGATTTCCATTGAATGTACATGGTGTTAGCTATAGTGCCGATACTAACACGTGGATCGTAGATAGCGGAGCATAAAGGCACATGACAGGAAACCGGGCACTCCTATCAAACGTCAAACAAATTAAAGGAGATCATGTTTCTTTTGCGGGAAATAAAGGAGGTTACATCACAGCTCAAGGAGAAGTCGGGAACCAGAAAGTAAAGTTTGATAAGGTAAAATACGTTCAACAACTTCAAAACAACTTACTTTCTGTATCCAAATATGTGACAAAGGATTTAAGGTAGTTTTTGATAACGAAAAGTGCCATGTCCTGAAAAAGGACTATGTGATCCTGGAGGACCAAGTCTTAATGTCTGCCTTAAGATATAATGACCTTTATGTCTTGGATCTATCAAAGGCCTCCACAACGGATCATCAAGTATAGTGCTTCTTGTCAAAAGCTACCGACAAGGATTCTATCTCCTGGCATAGGAGATGGGACACATCAATCCATGGAAGATTAGGTTAGATTAGTATTAAATTAGTTGTTTTATTTAATTACTTAAAAAACGAGGGAGGAGGACAACTTAGCTAAAAGGAATGTAATCAAATCTATGATACTGATTCAATGTTTATTGGAAAATGATAGTACACATGGAACAGATTGTTTGGGACTTTAAAAGATTTTAAATGATTAAGATGCAAAATTCAAAAAATAAGTCTGAGATGTCTAAGCAAAATAAAAGGGAAAAATGATAGTAAAACTAGTATGCTACTGAGGTAACATAGAGAAAGTAGACCTAGAGGTTTCTAGTTCATTATATGATGTGTCGCTAGATTCAACATAATAGATGAGTACACCTCATTGGTGGTTTAAAATTCAAACTAAGTTGTTCAACTCGCTGTGGGTTCCCACCTTATCCCTGGTTAACACAATCAACGCAGTTCCATTAAGGGGTGAAGAGCAAAATAAACGCCACAAATGTGTGCGGACAACCATAAAAATAAGCAAAGCACATGGAAAAATGCAAAATGCAATCAAGCTAATAACTTATGTTGTTGGTGCATTATGAGCAAAAAGAAAATAAATGCTCTAACAAGAAGATAGGTTGTGTGCCTCTCTGTTGTGCGGTGGCCCTGACCTGAGGATAAGCATAACCTAAGTATTCTAGAATTCGTTATTTTTTGGGCCTCTCTGCTGTGCAATGACACTGACCTGAGGCTTGGCATCTCTTTGAAAGCTCTTAGAATAGTTTCTTCTTGAAATA
>BJCM01265553.1:0-14489 GCA_018326385.1 Flaveria bidentis
GGCCACCCCTAATAAGGGTTGATGGCCACTTGTTTTAGTTAGTTGTTTTCTTGAAACACACATACACTCAATCTCTTACTCTCTCTTACATGCAAGCACCCCAAGAAGCTCTCTTCTTCTCCATTATTGAAGAACATTCAGCTGAAAAAGGGTTTTTCAGCAGCTCTCTTGACATGTTTTGGTGTTCAAATACCTAGCAACTAAGTGTCTTGCTTGAGGCTTGTGGGTATACTAGCTTGAGGACACCTCTCCTTGGTGATTTGACCATTCAAGAAGCTCCTTTTAATCATCCAAACTTGTTTTCTACAGCTCTACAAAAGGTAGTTTGTATCTTTTGTTTTGGTTGTTTATTCTTCTTGATAGCTAGTTCACACACTTATAAATGATCCATATGTTCTTGGGTTTGTTGTTGATATTATATGAGCCTTGATTTTCAGATTACAAATGATAATATTAATGTTTTATTCCGCTGCGTTTTCCTAGTTTAAATGGTTAAACTACTAAGTTATTGGTCCAACAAACCCAATAACTTGATCATCTTCGTCATCAATAACCAAAGAACTCAGTGTGTTCAAATCAACCTGTTATTATACTCGATTCCAAACAACAGTAGCATTGATAGAAAGGTGAAATTTCAGTAAATTTTTCATAACCTAACTTTCAGACTGTTGAACCAAAAGTGAACGAAGAACCAAATGATAATGATGAAGACACAAAATCCAACTTATCTAAAGATATGTTGTACATTTTCGACATCAATGAACTTGCAAACTAAGAGAAATTTCAACCATTATGAAAGACGTTCATAGTTGTGTTTATCACAAGAACAGAGTCTGATGGAAAACGAAAATGTGTGACAAATTAATGAAGCAAAAACTAATAAATAGTTTATCAAAACTTGAAAAACAAAGAAAATGTGATTGTTCCACAAAAAATTCACCATTTGATGTGACAATAATTAAACAGTGACTTCAAACGTTCTTTTTTGACCACTAAAAGTCAAACTGATCAATTATGCACATGCCTTTGCATCAAAACTAACACATATGCCTCTTATGAAGAGTAAATGGAAAATCTTTCATGGAGTAGGCTCCATAATGTCAGTGCTTTTCTAGACCCTGATGTACCAGAAGCAAAGGGTCTCAAAGATATGATTAGATTCATCTCTACAACTAGGATGGCTTATGCTATCACTGTTAGACCCATAATCTATGAGAACTTCATAAGATCTTTCAGGAATTCAGCTGAAGTTATTAAAGAAATTGGTGTTAGAACTTTATCTGGAAGAATTGATCATGATCATACTCTGAGCATCACTGAAGATTCTATAAGAAGATGCTTGCATTTTGGTGATGATGCTGATGCACCATTAGAGCTGGATGAGGCAGACATAACCACCTTCTTTGCTGAGATATGGTATGAAGGGGGTTTTGAAGCTAAACAGATTGTAAAAGGTTAGTTGATTTGTACTGGAAATTTCTAATCCACTACTTTTAGCACTTCTTATCCAAGAGAAAAACAGGGTGGAATGATATTCCAATCACCACTTCCTCAGCAATTTGTGCTCTCTAAACAAACAAATCATTCAACATGTCTACCTATGTATTTAATGGTCTGGTTTCAAATATACCAAAAGGGAGAAGATACAAGTTCTTGATGTATCCAAGATTCATCCGGTGTCTGACTAATGAAGCATTCCCACATCTTGCTACTGAGGGACCAGCGCTTGATATTCCACATTATGATGCAAAATCATACAAGTGCATTAAGAAGAAGGATCCCATAAATTTTTACAATGGAGCTCACTCACCTCTTTTTCCATGGATGCTTCAACAGATTAATCCAGAAGAATAAGGAGAAGTACAAGATGCTAATGAGCAAGTTGATGACGTTGATAGGCATTGGTCAATGTCACCCCAAGATGGTGCAGGGGTTGATTCTCACACTGAGCCTCAAGTTCATGACCATGCATCTCCTTTTGTACCATCACCAATACCATCACCACAACCATCACCACAACCATCACCAATACTATCACCACAACCATCACCAATACCTTCACCACAACGATCACCACAACCATCACCAATACCATCACCACAACCATCACCAATACCATCACCATAACCATCACCACGACAATCACCAATACCATTACCACAACCATCACCACAACCATCACTAAAACCATCACCACAACCATCACCAATACCATCACCATAACCATCACCACAACCATCACCAATACCATCACCACAACCATCACCACAACCATCACCATAACCATCACCACAACCATCACCACAACCATCATCAATATCACCACTTCAACACTCACCAAACTCACCACCCTATCCAATACCTACACATGATAACCCAACTGAGTATGGGGACTCAACCAACACATCCAAATCATCCAAATCATCTTCGGATGAGGAGGACCATCATGCTCAAATGCCTATAAGAAGGGTCACTTTTGAGACTACTCCCTCAGAAGGTTTTGTTGAGTCGAATGTAAACAGACCAGATGAAAAACAGGAGTTAATCTCTAAGCTCCTACAAAAAACTATAAGGATGGAAAGGATACTGAATAGGAGGGCTAGAATTATTGATGATAGGACTCTAGAGCTTGATGAAAAGGATCAGGAGTTAAAAGAGATTAAAGAAAATCATGAAGCTGAAATGAAGGAGAAAGATAAAGAGATTGAGAACTTAAAAGCTGCACTTAACCATTCTAGAGAAGAAGTAAGTGGCCATGTTGATACACTTGCTATTCAAAACTATAGCTATGGAAGAACAATAAGATATGATTGAAGAACAAGCAGAAATCATCTCCAATCTCCAGAGTCAAGTTGATAGTCAAAGTAAAAGAATATGTGAACTTGAGATACTAATTGAAATACAAAGATGTGTTGATGCAGAAGAAAATAAAAGGAGTGAAGAATCATGTCTTGAGATGGTGGTTTATTCTGGGCAATCAGATGCAACTAAAACTGAGAAAGCTGAATTTAAAGAATTAATCAGTGCTCTGGATAACTTTACTTCTGAAGAATTCACTATAGATGAGGACTTTTGGGATTTTGTTGCAGACAAGAGGACCAACACTGAACCCATTGTGATCATTCCTCAATCTCCAGTTCCATTAGAGAAAGAGTTGAGCATGCAATTGGTACCTGCTGTGTCACTATAACAAGAATAAAAAGAAATGATCAGAGAGTTTTGTGAACAAGATAAAGAAAAGAAAGAAAAAGAGGTAGATGATCAATATAAAGTACAAAAAGGGGCTGAAAAATTGCCTGAGGAGATAAAGATTGTTGAATCCTCTTCTGGTCCTCCACTTCAAACTTATACAAGGAAGAGGAAATACGTGTCTGAGAAAGCTAAAGGAAAAAGACACATGAATGAAGAAGAACCAACAAAGAAAACAAAACCAGATGATCCCAGAAGCATTGCTGTAATAGCAGATTTCCTGGAAGAACATGAAAAAGCTGAGGCACAATTGAAGAAACATATTGTATTCATTGATTTTAAAGGAGAGATTAAGGGAGGATATATTGCTAATGAGCCTATAGATGTTGACAGCCCTGTGGTAAAAGAATGTAGTGTGGATGAAATGGTGTTAAAGGCTCAAACTGATGACCTGATGATAAAAGCAATGTTTTTGATCAATCACGGGTATGATCCAGATGAAGTCTTTAGTATGAAATATGAAGGCATGAAAGTAGAAGAAGAAAAGGTCAATAAATTGCTGGATCCAAACTTTGAAACTGAGTATGAAAGATCATCTTCTAGAAAGGTTCCTGTGCCTAAACTGTCATCCATGAAGAAATCAACCTCAACTGAGTATGAAGGATCATTTTCTAGAAAGGTTCCTATGCCTAAACTATCATCCATGAAGAAATGAACCTCAACTTCTGAACCACTATTTCCTGATCCTTATAGCATGTCAGATAAGGAAATGAAGGATTATCTTTCAAGCCAAGGCTTCACAAAAAGGAAGCTTGGAAGTATGAAAACAAACACATTAAGGGCTGCAACTCTCCATATGATTAATGAAAAGAAAGATAGGCTCAAGCGGTTAGAAGAAGAAATTCTAAACAAGAAGCCATGATCTAGAGTAACAACTCAAGACATGCTGCTAAACCAAAAAGACCAAGAATTGTTGGCTCCTATACTTCATAAATACCCTGAATGGTTTGCAGAACCCTCTCAATTAAAACTACAAGAAGGGTTAACCACAAGTGAGTTTAATAGGGGGGTGTCTAGTCCTAAAGGCAAAGTTGATCAGAAAATAATTGCATGGAAGTATGACAACATGTGAAACATGTTTATGGTAAAAAGGATATTTGGGCTGGTCCAATTCTTTACAAAGTACTCTGCTCTTGTAAATGCCCTAGAGATCCATGACTTAAAAGAACTAGCTCAACTAGAACTGATCAATCACTCAGCTATGTTCAGGGGATATGAATTTGAAAACATACATAAAATGTTCAAAAGGACTGAAAATTTCAATTCATTAAAAGCAATATGCCTAAGGAAAGATAAGTCATTTATCAATCTCCTTGAGAAGAAGATGACAATACATGCTGAAGAAGTTGTCTTTCCATAGATAAAAGTGAAACCAACAGAATCTCTAAAGAGAAAGTTGGTGTCTGGTACACATTCCTCTATCCCATCTCAAATGTGTACTATGATGAAAAAACTCATGAGATGGTGATTGAAAGAAAGTGGGGAGAAACGGAGGGGGCTGAAATAAGACTATTTAGTAGATTTGAAGTAAGATTTCTTGATGAATCATACATCCACTACATATATACTAGACACATCAGGGAAATACAAAATAAACTGGGAGAACAAGACATGCACTTCTTCCTAAAGTGCATCAAGTTGCTGAAATTGACTTATGACCGTATCAATGCCAAAAGAGACAAAAGAAAAAAAAAGAAGACTCCATTGCAACTTGGGAATATTGTTAAACTGGAGGTAGACGTGGGTGGGAGCTTACTAATTCACAGAGATGGTCTATCTACTGTATTTATTTGGGAACCTATTTCTCTAAAGAAGTTACCAATAGAATCCCTCTACAATATAAACAAAATGAAGATACATGTGCTGAGTAGGGAAAGAATGTCAGAAGAAACAGATTTTGTCAATATGATTAAAGCCATTCTGGATTTAACAAAAGCAACATTTTTTATACCTCCACAAGACCCAGCAAAATCATCATAACCTCACTCACTACCCAAACATTGAAGAACATAGGCTGCATAATCCTTAGGGGGAGTATTGTTAGACCCTGAAAGGATCATGCATGCCAATTCAATGGGTGAGTTGATGGTTGCTTTGCTGGACTCCCACAAGTCCAAGAAGAAATGCGAATGAAGATCCTGCACAAGAAAAACCAAGTATGGTCTTCCGCATTTGTCAATGAGGAAGACATAAAACAAATACGGACAAGTATTTGTTCTTCCGCATTGACAAATGCGGAAGACAAAACAGTAATGCAGACAAGACTTTGTTCATCCGCATTTGCAATGCGAATGACCAGACTTATGCGAATAAGTATTTGTTCATCTGCATTAACCAATGCGGATGACCAACATAAAAATGCGGATGATCAAGTGAAGAAATTCTGATCAAGTCAACTCATTCGCATTTGCCAATGCGGATGAGCAAGCAAAGATGTGGATAAAGACTTAGACTAGTTCTGATTTAATAGGTCAGGGGTAGTTTAGTCATTTTGTAAAAGACATATTGTCTGCCTATAAATAGAATAGATAACCTCGTACATGAGGCGACGACTGATAGACATAGAGAATTTTTGTTGTCTATTATTTTCTGTAATAAATCAACTTCATTAATATATACAAAAGCATTTATGAGTATATTTCTTGCATTAACTGTTTATTGATTGTTTGTTTCCGCCATTCAATCATTAACTCATTCACTATATTCGATCCTTAGTGAGAATATCACTCTCACTTACCCAGTCATTCTTTTAGCTTAGCTTTATTTTCTGGAGAGCGGTCACAAGTATTGAAGTTTTCTGAAAAAGTATTAGAGATAGATTTAGGCATAGGTTCATGTGTAAAGCCAAATACTGTTTTATCTTTATCCTTTCTTCCATTTAACAGCTGCTCAACTATAGTCTTTGAGCTTTTTACGTTGTCCAAACTAATTTTAGTTACATCATGTGCCAATTTTCCTTGTTTCATGTGTTTTTGTCATTTCTTCAAGTTGTTTTTTAACAAATTCAAGTTCTTTTAGAGTTTTCTTCCAACCTGCTTGCAGTGAGATGATTTTATCATTAGCAATTTCATGATCATCTTTGAGTTTTCTGTGCATTGATTCTTCTTGCTTCAATTTATCACATATTTTGAACAAGTAAGTTCTTAATGATCAACTTGTTTAAAACATGCTTTAGTGCATAGTTTTTCTCTTACTTCAATTGGAATTTCAGGATATGAACTTGAAGACTCAGTGTCAAATGTAGAGTTTACAACCTTTTCCATTAGAGTAATTTCTTCTGCATCCTCCTTTGGATCAGATTTGCCACTTCTGTCATACTCTATCTCATTTTCTGATTCATCTGATTTTAGATCACTGTTTTTAGACCAGTCTTCCTTCATTTCAGAAATTAATGATAAACCTGAAGTAAGATCAGTTGCAAATTGTTCAGCATAAGCACTCCAGTCATAACCATCTTTTATGCTTACAACTAGTGCTTTCTTTCATTCTTCAGCTATTTTTTATCATCTTTTAGTCATAACCATCTTTTATGCTTACAACTAGTGTTTTCTTTGATTCTTCAGCTATTTTTTATCATCTTTTAATTCTAGCATAGGCAGACTTTGATATGGTTTTTGAGAAGTCTTTTAAGTCTGATGTTGATGTCTTTGATTATTGGAACTGCTTTGGCCGTTTGCACTTTGAGTTCTTGGAGCTTTACATTCTCTTGAAAATTTTCCATAACTATTGCAATTGAAACATCTTGATTTTGATTGTCAAAATCAACTGTTTTGTTGGCATTAGGCTTGTAGTTCCTATTGACATATGAGTGCTTTTGTGTTCCGTAAGCAATCATCACCATTTGCCAATTAAGATTCATTTCTTCTACGTCATCAGGATCCATCTCAAACAAAACCTACAAGATCAAATTAACTTGAGTTAGATAACTACCTTAATAGGCTTGGAAGCTTGTCATAAAAGCTGTAAATGCAGTTTTGGACACTTCATCCTATAATAGGATACTAATAACATCTTTAACTTTTTCTAGGATTAGCAGAGTTAGAAGATGGAGTCTTATTATGTGTTTTAGGCAAAGTAGATTTTGGAGGAGACTGTTGTTGTGGCTGAGTTGAATAGACTAGGGTACTAGTGAAAAATCCAGCTCCCACGAACAGATAACCCGCATCTTCAGGAGTAGCATCATTTTTGGCAAGAAAGGCATTCTCTACAATATTAGCTGGAGAATTAACACACTTGTATTTAGATGTTGTTGCAGATCTGTCATTATTTCTTGAGCTCTTATCATTTTCCATAGATTCAATCTTAGCAATGAGAAGATCAAGATCGATATGAAACTTTTTAATGTGCTTTAACAGGGTTACAGTTTTTCCCATGATGATGGAAGTGCATTCAGGAGTTTGTCATCTAGGTCTTTAAGATCATTTTTCCATGATGATGGAAGTGCATTCACGAGTGTGTCATCTAGTTTCTCCTGATATATGCTCAAAGAGTTCAAGTTGCCTCTTTAATATTTATCTTTTAAGATCTTGTATCTCTTTTCCTTATTCACATATAACATTTAGAGGTTTATACATTGTATAACTAGTTTGATATTTCTCCAGTCTTGAAAGTACCTTCAAAGGTAACCCTTTGCACATGAAAGAATATGCTTTAACATCATTCTTCACCTTCTTTAAATCATCACCATATAAGCCATCTTCAGGATATGGCTATTGAGTATCTTGTCTATATACAAATCCTCTACGAGGACTATTAGAAATGACTAGAATGTGAGGTTCTTTCTCAATTGATTTCCACAGATCAGTATCAATTGAATTCAAATAATGTTTTAGCCTAAGTGACCAATTGAAGAAATCAACTCTATTCTTTAGCTTTGGTACTCTATTTTTTGAATCTTCAGACTTAGCCATGATTAAGTTTTGAATTTAAGATAATATACTATTTTTAATGTTTTAGATCTAAAATGAAATAAAGAAATGAAAATATTTTTGGATTTTAGATTTTTGAAAAATTTCTAAGTGTTAAGTGAAAAGTCTGAATTAGATGCGCCTGAATAGTAGAGAAACGTCTAAATAGTAGTGAAATGCCCAACTTCACTTAGAAACGCCTAAGAGATTGTCTTAGTGAACTTGTGAAGTTTCCTTGTGTAGAAACGCCTAAACAATATCAAAACGCCTAAACAGTTCCCAAACACCCAAACAATGTTGAATCGTCTAAAAATAGTTCCAAAGTGCCTAGGACTTAGTTTTCTGAAAAACGTCCACAAAGTGCTGAAACGTCTACACAGTGTCAAAACGACCACTCTGAAACGCCTAAACAGTGTTAAAGCATTTGAACAGTGTTCATGTGTCTAAACACTTAGGTGACTTTTCAAATGATTTCAACACCTTAAACGCCTAATTCATCTTCTTTGTAACAACCTAATCTTAACAAAATTTTCAAAACTTGATAAGACGATTTATAACTCTTCAATCAAGTGACTAATACACCGATAACCAATCCTTTAGCATTATTTATTTCAATTAAGAACAAATTACTTCTTTGCATAATTTGTGTTCGAATTTTGAAGAACAGTTCAAACTCAACACTATCAAAAATTCTGATTAAAAGATGTTGATTTACTTAATTGTGATTCAAATCATGTTTCTAGAGATGAAACACAACTAAATCAACAATTATGATCACAACATAGATTCAAGTGATTCAAAAGTGCTCAAAAGTCGATTTTGAACTTCAAATCACTGAACTAAAAGCTATGATACCATTTGATAGGTTCAAATGGATCGATCTGTGTTTGTTATCAAGCAATTACAATTTAAATGACCAAGGTAACCAATACAAACAAATATCAGAAGAATTCATAGAGTTTCAGTTGTTATTAGTAAGGATTACAATATGCAGAATGATAGAACTAACAACTATTTCAATCTATCAAAAGCGTCTAGCCTGCACAAAACAAGCAATCCTATTTATACTAATAACAAGAAAACAAGGAACATATATATACATAATAAGTCCCTATACTATGACAAAAACTAATCTAAATACTAAAATGCGAATCTTTCTAGGTTTCCAACACAACAAGAACAAGAGGAATTTGTAGTAAATAACAAAGAAAAAGAACAAGTATAATCTAAAAAGAAAGAAGCTAAAACGGAGCCTCAAGAAGCTGAAAATTCAGAATCCTCCTCTGGTCCTAGAACGTAAACATCCTTCAAAAAGAGAAAGTATCTATCAGAATAGGAAAAAGGTAAAAGACCAATTGAAGAAGAGAACCAGTGAAAAAGCAGCAAACAGATGATCCTAGAAGCATATCTGCCATTGCTGAATTTCTTGTAGAAGATGAGAAGGTTGAGGAACAAATGAAAAAAAAAGGCTTAGTTTGTTGACTTCGAGGAAGGAAAGATTGAAGGAGGCTATGTAGTTGATGAACCAATAGCAGAAGAAAGTCTTCTGAAGGCTAAAACTTCAGTATTTGTGATGGTTGAGAAAACTTAAACCAATGACTTGATGGTGAAGGCAACGTTTCTGATCAATCATGGTTATGATGCTGATGAAGTGTTTGGGATGACATATGAGGGGATGGTTGATGTTGGATCTAGAAAGGCTGATGCAACCAAAACCAAAAACTTAGAGAATTTTGGTGTTGTTAATAAAGGAATTCTGAAGTTAAGTGTGGAAGTTCTAAAGGCAAAAGGAGTTTTTCCAAAGACAAAGTTCAAGCATAACTTCTGAAGGAAAACTTCATCTTTCAAAGAAAAAGTCTTCTCTTCTGAATTTCAACACTTAGAAGATTTCAAGACTATGACTTCTGAAGTAGAAGTCCTTAAGCCTGAAAGAAGTAAGCCTCTTCTCAAGTATAATTGGCATTGGATGAACTTGTTATTCCAAAGCCAATTAAGCTTTAGAAGACACTACTATGAACCAGTGGACATAAGTGTGGTCCTTCTGACACTCTGCTACAGACCTCTGATATACTGCATAGCGTTTTCTCAAAAGCCCATGTAGTTGACCATACTCTATTCCAATGTTCACCTTTATCAGTTAGTATAATTACTAACTTTAGTTGGTAACAAAAGGTAAGTTATGGACATGCCATGACTACCAAATCTTACATAAGACATTATCTAAGATACTTTAACTTTAGCATTGTAGTATTACTTCTTTTAATACTTTCAGTTAAGAAGTAATATATACAAGTACCTTAAAAATTATTTCCTTATTTCTTTGTTACGTACTATATTATAATAAATTCTTAGAAGAGATTCTGCTTCATCTAAAACCGTGTGTAATTAAGTGAGTTTGAGAGAAACACAAAGTGTTAGTGACAAACATCGATCTTGCAGTTGGCATCAAAGATTTTTAGGCTCTTGATTGTGAGATCTTACCATCCAAATCAACCTATTTTTTACTCCTCTCACCACACTCAAAAATGGCCCTTAACCAAAAGTCTGAAGTTAAGATGGGGATGATGACTAAAGCACCTATCACCACCCTTGAAAACATCATCAGGTATCAAGATAGGAAAATGTGGAACTCTGTTTTCAATGGTCCTTACAAACTAAATGTTGTTGCACCAAGTGGAAACGGTGCCATAAAAGAAAAGGTCGTTGAAGACTGGGAAAAATATGGACATTGATATTAATGCCATGACTATTCTTATGACTGCTATACCCAACTCTATTATGTTGGGGTTTGAGCACTACAGGTTAGCTAAAGAACTGTTTGATGCATTATCTCAAATGTACTCTAGCTCCAAAGACTCAAAGAAAGATTCACTAAAGCAACAGTTTGATAACTTCACTTACTCAGCAATACATTAGGTACATGGATCTTATCTCTTCCCTTCAGTCTGTTGGAATTGCCCTTGAGTTGAGATATCTCACTTGAAAATTCACGAGTGCACTCCCAAATGAGTGGACGTTCTACCATGTCTCTATCAAGAGGACAAAAAACTTGAACTCCCTCACCATGACTGAACTATATGGCATCCTTGATAGATACCATGTAGAGATGGACAACAAGAAAGGCCATGAGATAAGCAGACCTTCAAGCTTTCATGCTAGCAATGCTTTAATTGTTGTTGAAGACTAAGGAGCCCCCAACCTCAATAGTACCTGACATATTATTAGCAGCCATCATGTTCTTCAAGACCTTACATCATATTTCATGGGACTCCAAGGTCTCAACAGGCTTAACAAGGTTCTTTTCAAGACACTTGTGCCTTTATCTCAAGAAGTGAGTACTCTGGTGATTATCAGTATTGCTTTGATGATCTAGGGTGCTTTAGTATGGATGATGTGGAGTATGTGGACATAGTCCAACAAATGGCATTGCTAACTTCCCGAGCAAAGAAGTTATTTAAAAGAATTGGAAGGCAGTTCCCTTAAAACCCAACTAGCAGCTTGACAAAACAAAGGCCAAATGTTACAACTGTAACTAACTTGGTCACTTTGCAAGGGAATGTAAGACTCCTAAGTCTAATCCGGTAACCTCACACTCCTCCTCACATCCCTCTACACCTAATGCCACTCGGAAGTCAACTAAAACAACAATTGTAGCTTAAGAAGTTGACCGGAGCTTCATGGTATAGTATGTGACTCCTGCTCAAGCACTCATGGCCGGAACAGATGATACCAAGGTATATGAACATCTCTATACTCTAGCTTGTATTGCTAAGGTTAAGTTATATTAGGACTAATATATGGAAATTAAATCTCATATAGAGTCTTTAAATATGTTAAAATTTGATTTAAAAAGGTTGAATCTGGCTATCAAAAGAACATTGATGAGTTAGAGAAAACTATGTCCTTGTTTAAAACATGAACATACAAACTACAAGACTCAAATAAAGGATTTAATATCCAAATTGACTGAGTCTCGAGCCCAGCTTGTCACAGCTGAGGTTCAAGGCCAGCTTGTCTCACCTAAGGCTCAGGCCACATGCTATCTCAGAGCAAAACATCCAAGCCATTCTTACATCATCCTCTGACTCAAAACTTTCTTATCAAATAAAGGTGGGTTAGGAACCAATGAAATTGCTCCACCACACTCTGATGAATCTATTAGACAACCAAAGTGTGGTACTGAAAAGCAAGAGGTTCCATCTGCTAACCCACCATCCTATGAGTTAATGAGTGATTCAACTTTAGAGACCATCACAAGGAAGAACGAGGTAAACCAAACCCCTCTTACATGTGATGACCAAACCCTAACCACCAAAGCAAGAAGAAGCCGAGCTAAGGCACCTAGAAAACCTCCAAAGAAAGAGGATGAATCTAAGCTGAAGAATCATTCAAAAGGAAAGGGTGTGTCCATCTCAACTGTATTCCAAGTGGTGGTAACTTCTAACCTAAGAAAATTATGTAGTACAACACACCTATCCAACAAATGGATGAGAACGCAAAGGGAAAAAATGTTGATGAAGACAAGAAATAGCAGTCCTCAACTTCCTAAAAATTAACATTGCATGCCCAATGTGTGGTTTGCAAAACCATATGGTAAAAGATTGTTACTACAATCTTACTAGCACACATGATGCAAACAATGCTAAAAGAGAAAGAGTTAGGGAAGGTTTCTCTTTTGGACCTTATCATATGGTTCAAGTCATGAAAAAGGGAAAGCTTGTTTCGGAAGCAAGGTTGTGTTCGGAAGAAAGTCCTTCTTCCGAAGGGAAAATGGCTTCGGAAGTTAAAGTTGTTAAGACTCAAAAGAACAAGAGAGTCCCTTTGAAACCATCCGAGAAGAATACTAGTTTGGAAGAAAAGGTGCTGAAGACTTCTTCCAAAAAGGAAGAAGCTTTGGAAGAATGTCATGTTTCTCAAGCTTCATCAAGCTCATCCTCTATGATTAACCAAGGGATGGAATGGAAGATCAAAGAATATGTAGTAGCCCAAGCCTCTTCTTCACAAACACCTATTGAACCCCGATGCATAAATTTTGGTTAAATATCATTCTCATCATTAGAAAAGCACAAGACCAACAAGGCTTAGGTTTCCAATAAAAACTAACATTTTCACCTTATGCGTCAGCACATGACAAAAACAATAATGTGTAGATTGTAGATAGTGGATGCTCCAGGCACATGACAGGGAATAGATCTCTCCTTCAACAATTTCAACATTTTGATGGAGGTTCTGTTCAATTTGGAGGTGAGGTTGGAGGATACATTTCTGGCAGAGGAAGTGTATCCAATGGCAAGTTAAAATTTGACAAAGTACACTTTGTCAAACAACTTTAATATAACATGTTTAGTGTTTCTCAATTCTGTGATCAAAAGCTGTTAGGATCTGGTATTTGAACGAAACACCAACTGATTAACATGTTAAACCAAACCAAATAGTGTGGAATCCTATTTGATTTGCGATCCAATCAGTAAGAACGCACCTAGACACAATAATGTATTGAATCTAACATCAAGAATCAATTAGGAATCGATCTACAGCGTTCTATGAACTTGGAGTACGAACTTAGAGGCTTCTAGAAGGCTAGGGTATGTCTAGAGTCGAAGTGGATTGAATGCTTACGTTTTTCAATGAATTAAGTGGTATTTATAGGTTAGGGTTGCTCATTCGGGCGACTAAACCATTAACATGGTTCAGTCGTGCGATTGAGTTATACGGTTGGTCCATTCGCCTGACTGAGTGTTCAGTCATGCGACTGAGCCAATCTTATGTGACAATCATACGACTGATCCAGTCTCCTGGTTCAGTCGTGCGACTGAGTTATTCGCATGAAGTTGTTCATGCGTATGGTCCATTAGCATGGGCCATTCGCAAGATAACTTTATGTTGTTATGTTTGAAAGTATTAAATGTCATAATGTTATTTATATTAGTTCAATCAACCACAAAGCCTATATAATAAAGTCAATATGCGTTAAACAACTCATTAATGAAATATTAAACAAGACAAATCACAATCATATATTCTCATTTCATTAAGTACCCAATATTACATAAGTGCAAGACATTTAAGACATATTACATTGAGATCATGATCTAGGTACATGTATGTATCAACAAACTCCCCCTTGAACATAGATCTATCTATTGTCTAACATCTTTCATAATTTCCTCAAACTTCTTGTACTTAGCTTCTTTAGTGACTCCATTATTTATCTCGAAAGCAAAACAGAGTCGTATCACCTTCTGGAATTGTAAAGCTTGTACGATATCTTGTGAGTCGTAGAACAGTGGCCACTTGTATAAAGTATAAACATCTTTTGCTGACAAGTTGGTG
>BJCM01265555.1:0-12374 GCA_018326385.1 Flaveria bidentis
CTTCGGAAGGAGACTTGGCCCCATGTCTCTATCCACCATGGATGAGCATATTAGGGTGATCAAGCAGAAGATCAAAAGTGGAGAGCTCATTGACTTACACTCCACTCCAAGTCAGGCTCCACCTGAAGTGAAGGTTAAGGTTGAACAACCAAAGACAACACAACCTGGACCTCCTGCTGAAACTCAACAAGCTTCATCTTTTGATCCACAGCAGGGTCAACCTCCCTCTCCTTCTGAACCTGAGAGAGAGGAAGCCCCAACTGAGAAAGACAAGAGAGATCAATCTGGTACTGCAAGCCTGTCTTCTCAGTTAAAACCTTCGAAGAGAAAGAAGAGGATGGCTTCTAAACCAAAGCCTAAGAAGAAGAAGACTGCACCCTCTTCTAAACCTCATGATGAATCAGAACAGCCTGAGGATGTGCAGCCAGAGGATGCTACATCAACTCCATTCAAACAGCTCCTCTAGCAACAAGAAGTCCCATCTTTTCTTGGACATACACTACAAATCCTGAAAGATGGCATGTCATTAGAGATCAAGGCATTAAAGACATTTACACATGGCAAGATATCTTTCAGTTGCCTCTGCATGACCTCTTTGATATGAGAAGACACTTTGAAAGCCTGAAGGATCCTGATCATCTTATGAAGAAAGGAATGGTAATCATCTTAATAAGGACTGTTGATATCTGAAGTTTTCTAAGTGTTTTGGAAGCATCAACCTAGGGGGAGTTTGTAGAGATTAATGAAGAGGCTGATGCAACCTAAACATCTTAAGTCTATGCTGCATGTTGTACAAGTGCATTAAAGAAGAAGCTTTGGAAGTTTCATACATGAAACAAAAAAATACTCTTAAGTGTGAAATCTTCCGAAGCCATGACCAAATCTTCCGAAGCCTCATAGAAAAAGTCTTCCGAAGCTTCAAGTTCATGAAGACAGATTTCTTCCGAAGACTTTTAGTAACATGCTTTTTCTAATGTACCATTCCATAAAGTTGGACACCTTTCCGCTGCATCTCTGCAAGTCACCAACTTACATGAGTTGGTGAAAAGGTCCATGCTTTTGGTAAATGTACATTGAGGTCTTGAGTTTGTAACTTTCTACTTTATGTACTTTATCATTTTTGTAATAGATAAGGATGTGAGCCATGGCATGTCATAGTCACAAGTCAAAAGGCAATCTACCTTTTGACTCTACAATTGATTTTGTTTGTGTCTAGTCAATTGTATCTAGCTGGCTTTCAAAGTATAGCCGACTGTAGGATCTAGTATAAGTATCTCATGTTCTTGTATCTTTCTCTTATGCTTTGTAACACTTGTAATAGAACATAGAGAAAGCAATATACTGCATTCTTGAAAACCATACTATTGTGTTCTTTGTGTTTTGTCTCTTACATTACTTGTGTTCTTAGTGTCTCAACTTGGTTAATCCAGTTTACTGTTTGTTTAAAGTTTAGTCAATCTCCTCTTTGTGTTGTTTTCTTGTAACTTACACCCTTCAACGATCCTACACAGAGGTCTGTGAGTGACAAAGGGAAAAGAAAGATGACATCTGAGGAGATTAAAGAGGAGGAGAGAGAGAGAGGAAAAGGAGGCTGAGGGGAGAAAGTTCCTCTGTTGGGTCTTCAAGACTCATGGAGTCTGCTATCAGGGCTGCCCCCAGACTAGATACTCATAATGATAAGTTAAGGACAGTCAGGATAAATTATTTGCAGACAAGGAACTATGACATAGAAAGTGTCATTTCTCTTCCCTTAGAAGAGTTAAATGAACTGGTTGACCTGGAAAGGTCAAGGGAGAAGAAGGAGGCAGAAGATGCAGAGCTTCTAGTACAAGTCAAAGAGGAGAGAAGAAAGAAAAGACTATACAAGCATATGCCTACCCTCTCCCTAGTTCAAGAAAGTCATGCACAAGAGGATTTGGATCAACAAGAACGTTAGGTAGACAAAGAAGAAGATAGGATCAAGATGATCAACTACCTGAGTGCCACAGGCCTCTATCAAGCAGAAGAACTTCTTCCTTTGTCCTATGACTATGTTGAGTTTGAGTACTTTAAACAAATTGAACTTGAGATAGTCAAGGACAGAAAGACAACTAAGAGGAAGCTAAGGGAAGAAGTTGCAAAATCAAGAGCCATCATCCAAAAGAGAATGAAGAAGCCTGCTGACAGGCAGAGGATGATGAGCTTCTTGAAGTTGTATGGATTCTGTGGAAGGAGACTTGGCCCCATGTCTCTATCCACTATGGATGAGCATATAAGGATGATCAAGCAGAATATCAAGAGTGGAGAGCTTATTGACTTACACTACCCTCCAAGTCAAGCCCTACCTGAAGTGGAGGTTAAGGTTGAATAGCTAGAGACTATACAACCTGGACCTCCTGCTAAATCTCAGCAAGCTTTATCTTCTGATCCACAGCAGGGTCAACCTCCTTCTTCTTCTGAGCCTGAGAGAGAGGAAGTCCCAATTGAGAAAGAAAACAGAGATCAATCTGGTACTGCAAGCTAGTCTTCTTAGTTAAAACCTATAAAAAGAAAGAAGAGGATGGCTTCTGAACCAAAGCCATAGAAGAAGAAGACTGCACCCTCTTCTAAACCTCAGGATGAGTCAAAACATCCTGAGGATGTGTAGCCAGAGGATGCTACATAAACTCCAATTCAAACAGCTCCTCTAGCATCAGGAAGACCCATCTTGTCTTCGACATACACCACAAATCCAGAAAGATGGCATGTCATTAGAGATCAAGGCACTATAGACATTTACACATGGCAAGATATGTTTCAGTTGCCTTTGCATAATCTCTTTGACATGAGAAGACATTTTGATAGTCTGAAGGATCCTAATCACCTTATGAAGAAAGGAATGGTGATCATCCTAATGAGGACTATTGATATCTCAAGTCTACTAAGTGTTTGGGTAGCATCAGCCTAGGAGGCGTTTGTAGAGATTAATGAAGAGGCTGATGCAACCCAAACATCCAAAGACTATCCTGCATGCTGCACAAGTGCATTGAAGAATAATGCTTAGGAAGTTTCACACATGCAACAAAAATATTCTAAGTGTGAAATCTTCCAAAGCCAAGACCAATATCTTCTGAAGCCAAAGATGAAGTCTTCGAAGCCTCAGAGGCAAAATCTTCCGAAGCTTCAACTCATGAAGACAGATTTCTTCCGAAGATTTTTAACATATGCTTTATCTGATGTACTGTTCCATAAAGCTAGATACCTTTTCGCTGCATCTCTGTAAAGTCACTAACTTACATGAGTTAGTGAAAAGTTCCATGCTTTTGGTAACTGTACATTGAGGTCTTGAGTCTGTAACTTCCTACTTCATGTACTTTATCTTTTTTGTAATAGATAAGGATGTGAGCTATGGCATGTCATAGTCACTAGTCAAAAGGCAATTTGCCTTTTGACTCTACAATTGATTTTGTTTGTGTCTAGTCAAATGTATCCAGCTGGCTTTCAAAGTATAGCTGGCTGTTGGATGTAGTATATGTATTCCTTGTTCTTGTATCTTTCCATTATGCTTTGTAACACTTGTAATAGAACTTGAGAAAGCAATATACTGCATCCTTTAAAACCAAACACTTGTGTTCTTTTGTTCTGTCTCTCACTTATTACTTGTGTTCTTAGTGTCATACTTGTGATTAATCCAGTCTTAATATTTGATTAAGTTTGGTTAATCTCCTCTTTGTGTTGGTGTGTTGTAAGTGACCCCCTTCACCGATCCTGCACTATGGTATGAGACTCTGTCTCAGTTTCTTCTAAAGAATGGTTACACTAGAGGTACCATTGACAAGATTCTTTTCATTAAAAAGTCTGGAAAGGACATTTTACTTGTTCAAGTCTATGTTGATGACATCATATTTGGTTCTTCAAATGACTAAATATGTAAGGACTTTGAAAGCATTATGAAGAAGAAGTTTGAGATGAGCTCGATCGGAAAAATGGACTTTTTCCTTGGAATTCAGGTGAAGCAATTGAAGGAAGGGTTCTTCATCAATCAATCAAAGTATGTCAATGACATCTTAGAGAGATTTGAGATGAAGGATTGTAAGCCAGCCAAGACACCCATACCCAGAAACCATAATCTTTGTCCTGACCTTGAGGGGGATGATACTGATCAACATTAGTATATGGCAATTATTGGTTTTCTGATGTATCTCACAATGAGTAGAGCAGATATCATGTTAGCCACTTGCATATGTGCAAGATATCAGGTTGCTCCAAAGGTGTCTCACCTAGCTACTTCAAAGAGAATTCTCAGATACCTCAAAGGAGCACCTAAGCTAGGTCTCTTGTATCCAAGAAATTGTGATTTCAATCTCTATGGATACTCTGACAGTGACTATGGTGGGTGCAACATTGACAAGAAATCAACATTAGGAGGATGTCAATTTCTTGGTAGAAGGATAATCTCATGCCAATGCAAGAAGCAATCCTATGTCTCTACATCAACTGCTGAAACTGAATACATTGTTCATGCAAGTTGTTGTGCTCAGCTACTGTGGATTCAGAATCAGATGTTAGACTATGGACTCAACTTTATGAGCACTCCTATCCATATTGACAACAGTGTTATCTCCATCACTGAAAATCCGGTGAAGCACTCCAAGACAAAGCATATTGATATCAGGTACCATTTCATTAGAGATATTCATGAGAAATATCTAATCAAGCTAATCAAAGTTGACTCAAGTGAACAATATGTTGATTTGTTCACCAAAGCTTTTGATGAACAAAAATTTAAGTATCTCATAACAGCTATTGGGATGACAGACATTGATTAGATTACCTTTTTTGAAAACATTTTATTGTGTAACATCTTATGTCAATACAATCTAAGCCCTATTACAAAAGATCTCTCTGAAATTTTCTAAGTATAAATTTCTTCTGAAGAGAAATTAACCCTCGGAAGATATTTTTATATCTTCCGAAGCAAAATTTCACCAAGGACAATTTTTTTTCTCGGAAGAGTTTTTAGTCTTGAAAGAAGCGATTGATTTCATATCAGATCTACCTCTGAAGCTTAAACAACCTCTCCATTCAGAAAGCAATATTTACCTTCGGAACCAAAGTTTCAGCATTGGAAGTAAGAGTTGCCTTCGGAAGACAAATTACCTTCGGAAATGTATTTTATTTGGAAGAGAGATTTTACCATGTAACGAGGCGCCACATTGTAAAAAGCAAATATTTTGTTAATGATGTTGGATAATATAACTAAATTAAACCTTACCGCCACTGTCATTTCATCCACTAAAACATCACATCACCTTATCCTAACCCCCATTACCACCATTCCACCCTCTTTTAAATAATCCTGACTATTCACTTTCATCTTCTTACCTCAATTTTACTACCCTAAAAGCTTCCTTCACTCTAACTTTACCCAAGCTCAAATTCATCCACATTCACCTTTCTCAAATGGAACTCAACCTTCAGCACAACCAAGTCGCACTTCTTCATTCTTCAAGAGATACTGACTTCTTTGAAATCATCTCCTTTCTAACCCAATCATCCTATTACAGAGCTCTAACTATTAATCCTATTGTTTACTCCAATCAAATGGCTGAATTTTGGGATAATAGTCAGCTTGAAACCCTAAATGGGATAGTGTGATACGATCATGCATTTATGGCCAAGAGTTGGTCATTACTGAACAACTTTCAGGGAGCATCTCGAGCTTCATGACGAGGGTGTACCCACAGAGTTCCCAAATGCAGATTTAGATAGCACCTATATTCCCATGGGATATGTTGGAGACGTGAGCAGGTTGACTGTCTACAAATTCAACTTCTCCTACAACTGGAAGTTCCACCTGCATGTCATCCTTCACTGACTATCAAATAAATCTGGGGGATGGGATCAAATTCCTTATGAACTAGGGTGTTTGGTTCATGGACTGGTGAGAGGCATCCGCTTCAACTACTCAAGATTTGTTCTGACCAATCTTATTGGAAATCTCCAAAGGGAAACATTCTATACGTATCCTAGATTTCTTTAGCACATCATCAGCTGTGAGCTGGACCAGAGTCAGCTTGTTTGTGCACCTGCTCTGACTTTTCCTCAAATGAGGCCTACCATCTTCAAAATTTTGATGAAGGTATCCACCAACTTCACTGGAACGTACACTTCTTTACCTCCAGGTATGACTGAGCACATAGCTCCTAGTGACATCCCTGTTCACCCCACAGGTGATGAACCCACACCAGCAACTACTACCAGAATGATAATTTTACCTTCTCATCCCATCACCATCACATTCCAAATACGTCCTAAATGAACCCTTGTTCAATCTAATCTGATTGAATAAGCTCCTCATGTTCAATCCAAAAACACTAGAGCGAAACAATGGGCTCCTAGTCAGTCTGAGGTCTCACCATCGTTCTCATTTGACCTCAATTTGGGTTTTAAGTCTCCTCAGTCTCAAACCCATGAGCCTGAAACCCAAGCCAACACCCCTTAGGATGAGTATTTATACTCTTCTGAGTAGCCAACAAGGGACAACCCCACCAAAGGCTCAATGCCTGTAGACATTGACCAATGTCTTGGGTCAGTAGGCTTAACCTCCTTATCCTTCACTGACCTTCTCTTCAAAACTGATGAAGAGATAACAGCCCTCCATAGCAATGAAGTTGATTCACAACACCCTCTCCAAGATCAACAGAGCCTAGAGAGACCTCTTATCTCTAGATCCCATTAGCAGCCCATTACTAAGGTGAGTCCCACTGATGTGGAAGGGACTCATGCAGATTCAGCTGCCACTACAGAAGGTGCCTCAATGGACCTTATGGACAGTGGTAACATCTCTGAGACTGAATCTGCGGCAACCATGCCTCTTGATGACTCAAAAAGAGACATCATTAAGTAGGGGAAAGCAGGGTGCCAAGAAACCACATCTGGTGGTGAGGCTGAACATACTAGGTATGTTACCTCATCTCCCCGTGATTCTTGAAAAAATGATGAGGGAAGAATGCCACACCTCATACAAGACCTACTATCTAAAGCCTCAAACCTTGAATCCAATGTTAGGACTTTAGAAGAAAGGTCTGCCATTCAGCAACTTGAGATTGACAATCTCAAGGCTCAACTAGCTGAGAAACAGATTAAGAGATCTATTAGGGGGAGAATGTTCAGAGACAAACATCTGAAGACCCACAGAGCCAAACTTCAACTTCAAAACTTTCAGCTCCCTTTATAACTTTGTATGAGCCATCCTAAGTTGTACTTCAAATCGACCCAAGGATGCTCAGAGATCTCTACAGACTCTTTTCCAAGTTTGTGTTGAGATCCTCTCTTGATCAGCCAAGACCTGATGCAGCCATGATGTACTTCGGAGCAAAGGAGCTTCAGAGGCTAAGTGCACCTTCTACCACTGTGGAAGAAGTTGGTCAACCTAAGGTCCAAATGGAACCTGAGATTCAATACGAATGGGAAATGAGGACTGATGGCCCAGTAACTAAAATAGTTAGGACAGAATCTGCACCTTCTCAAACTTCCAAAGCTGAAGTGAAAGCCTCGGAAGAACAACCTAAATCTTCCGAAGTTGAAATAGAAGCCGCGGAAGGACTATTCTCTATGTCCGAGGATCTAATCATAACATATGCAATTCTAGTACTAGCATCTGAGGTGAATAGTGAGGACTTTCTGGATCAACCTCCTGTTTAGACACCCTCTCTGCCTCTCTCACAATCAGAATCCACTCTCCAAGAACCAGTAAAGTCAAGCTCTTCAAAGGATAACAAAGGGAAGAAGAAAATGACTGCGGAAGAGCTTCAGGAAGAGGAAAAGATTAAAAAGCTAAAAAGAAAAGGAAGACTTCCAACTGGGAAGCTGTTAGCTGGCGGTACAAAAGCAGTTGCAGCCAAGCAGGAGGTTGTCAATAACAAAAAGAGAGAAGAGATCATTAACCAGCTCATTAAGCTTGGAGCTGTCAATGAAGAAACACTCCTACTATCGTTAGAGGAGTTGGTGGAACTGGAAAAGGCAACCAGGTTGCAAAAGGAAGCAGCAAGGTTAGCCTTAGAGGAAGAAAAATAAAAGGAACAAAGGGAAGCTGACATGCAGATCAGAAGGGAAAAGATAGACTTCCTAACCTCCAGAGGTTTCTCTTTTCAAAAGCTATCTCCACATATTAATGAAATGATCCTTTGGCTCTACAACAAAGAGCAGGATCAAATGGAGAAAGAGAGAAAAAGAGTTGCAAGAGAAAAGTTAAAGGAGAAGAAGAAGAAGGAAGAAGAAGAAGAAGAAGCAAGGGTCACTGCAACCAAGAAGATTGGTGTGAAAGCCTAGATGAAAGACTATCTCTGGGCTCACGGCTTCTCTAGAAGGCTGGTGGGTCCCATGTCTGAAAGGACACTCCAACGGATTGTTAGTGAAATTATGGCTAACATTCGTTTGGGCAAAAGGAGAGAGATGCATAGAAGGGTACAAGGGATAACCTTCATACCAACCACTCAACCTTAACCTGAACCAACTCCCTCTCCATTCACCATCAAAACTGAGCCCTACACTCCTGAACCCACACTTTTACCCTCATCCATGACCTCTCCTAAACCACCCAAACTACCTATCCTTCAACCCAAAACACTAACCAGAACCTGTACACCACATCCTACCCAACAACCTTCCAAAACATCCCCTCAGCCTTCCAAACATCTCTCTCTCTCTCTGGAGTTCAAGGCAATCAAGACAAAGCTCACCAACTGCACAACTTTGAGCGCCATCTCTTGTGAGGAAGACTCTATCAACCTAACCTATGTTAATGGATCTTCTCATTCCCTCACAAGAGATCAATTTCTTGATCTACCTAGAGGAACACTAGACCATGCTGCAAGACTTCTAGGCCTCAACTCAAACTCATTGAATGATGAAGAGAAGAGACTAAGAAGAAAGCTGGTGACGCTGCTGGATACAAAGAATGAGGACAAGATTCCTAGTCCATCTCTTGTGCCTAGAAAGAAAATAATCTAGTGGAGGTTCGATGAAGCTACTCACAACTTTGTTGTGGAAAGAGAGAATGGTGAAGTCAACAAGATGAATGCCACATCTCTGCTACACTCTAGCAGGTTTGATATTGTTGAGTTAGCAGAGAAACCATTCTCTAATCCCTCCAACTCTGAATTGCTGCTTACATCAGAAATCATCTTAGCAGTCTTCATCTTGCTGAGTTAACCGCAAAAGCCAAGATTAAAAAAGAGCTGAAGTTGAGAAGAAAGGAAGACAAGGATAGATCTCCCACCAAAGGCACAACCTTTCTACAAATGGTGGAGGGTCCTGAATTGGAACCTATAGTTAGATGGGAATATGATTATAACTCCCATCAACTAACTCTTTTCAAAGGTTCACAATAAAGGGTACATATCATTCAGGGTGACAGACTGGAGTTCCTGTCATCTAAAGATTTGTACAAACTTTTGAGCACCATATCAAGGAAGAACAAGGAAACTAACAAGTATTTACTCTCCTTGGTGCTGAAAGCTTTGAGGAGCAGAAACAAGTGAGGTTTTGGTAGCATCAGCCTAGGGGGAGTTTGTTGGATCAAGAAGAAGGCGGGTGCAACTAAAACCAAATCACTTAGACAAATTTTGGTGCTACTTACAAAGGCTTCCGAAGCCGAGTGTGGAACTTTCGAAGGTAGTAGAGTTCTTCCGAAGACAAAGTGAAAAATCAACTTCCGAAGACAAACCCTACTTCCGAAGTCAAAGAGATTACTTCCAAAGTATGAAGAAAGAAAAAGTCCTTAAGCCTCGGAAGAAGTAGCCTCTTCCGAAGTGTAAGTGGCTTCGGAAGTACTTGTTCTCCCGAAGCCATTTAACCTTTGGAAGACACTGCTATGAACCAATGGACATAAGTATGGTCTCTGACACTCCGCTGCAGATTTCTGATACTGCATGGCATTTTCTCAAAGAGCCATGTAGTTGACCATACTTTATTCCACTGTTCACCTTTTATGATCGTATAAGTTACCAACTTTAGTCGGTGACAAATATTAAGTCAGGGACATGTCCTGACTACCATATCTCAGATAAGACTTTATCTGAGATACCTTATACTATAGCTTTGTAGTATTTTCTTTAGTTATAGGATCCCAGCTGGTATCAAAGTATATACGGCTGTTGGTAGTATTATATTTGGTAGTAGGTAGTATTATATATAGTTTCTCATTGTAACTCATTGTAGCTCATTACTTATTATATTGTTATCAACTCTTAGAGACTTTGCCTTCATCCTAGAGTAGTTCAAGTGAGTTTTGAGAGAAAAACAAAGTGTTAAGTGACATAAACCGATCCTGCATCTTTTGACTAGTGACTATGACATGCCATAGCTCACATCCTTATCTATTACAAAAAGGATAAAGTACATGAAGTAGAAGGTTACAAATTCAAGACCTCAATGTACAGTTACCAAAAGCATGGACCTTTTCACCAACTCATGTAAGTTGGTGACTTTACAGATTTGCAGCAAAAAGGGTTCCAGCTTTATGGAAAAGTATATCAAATAAAACATGTTTTTAAAAGTCCTTGGAAGAAATCTGTCTTCAAGTGTTGAGCTTCGGAAGACTTTGTCTCTGAAGCTTCGGAAGACTTCATCTTTGGCTTAGAAAGATATTGGTCTTGGCTTTGGAAGATTTCACACTTAGAATATTTATGTTGCATGTGTGAAACTTCTGAAGTATTCTTCTTCAATATACTTGTGCAACATGCAGGAGAGACTATGGATGTTTTAGGTTGCATCAACCTCTTCATATAATCTTTACAAACTCCCCCTAGGCTGATGCTACCCAAACACTAGTAAACTTCAATTATCAATAGTCCTCATCAGAATAATGACCCTTCCTTTCTTCATGAGTTGATCGAGATTCCTCAAACTATCAAAATGTCTTCTCATGTCAAAGAGATCATGTAGAGGCAACTGAAACACATCTTGCTAAGTGTAGATGTCTTCAATGCCTTGATCTGTGATGACATGCCATCTTTTCGGATTTCTGGTGTATGTCCAGGACAAGATGGGTCTTTTTTATGCTAGAGGAGTTGTTTGAATGGGAGCTGATGTAGCATCCTCTAGCTGCACATCCTCAGGATGTTCTGATTCATCCTGAGGTTCAGAAAAGGATGCAGCCTTATTATTCTTTGACTTTGGCTTTGAAGCAATTCTTTTCTTTCTCTTTGTTCCTTTTAACTGAGAAGACTGGCCTGCAGCACCTGATTGATATTCATCGTCTTTCTCAGTTGAGACTTCCTCTCTCATAAGTTCAAAAGGAGAGGGAGGTTGACCCTGCTGTGGATCAGAAGATGAAGCTTGTTGAGATTCAGCAGAAGGTCCAGGTTGTGTTGTCTCCGGTTGTTCAACCTTAACTTGCACTTCAGGTAGAGCTTGGCTTTGAGGGGAGTGTAAGTCAATCAGCTCTCCACTCTTTATCTTCTGCTTGATCACCCTGATATGCTCATCCATAGTGGATAGAGGGATGGGGCCAAGTCTCTTTCTGGAGAATCCATACTGCTTCAAGAAACTCATCATCCTCTACCTATCTACAGACTTCTTCTTGTTCTTTCGGATGATGGCTCTTGATTTAGCAGCTTCTTCCGTTAGCTTTCTCTAGGTTGTCTTTCTTTCCTTGGCTATCTCAAGTTCAAGTTGTTTGAGATACTCAAACTCAACATAGTCATAGGATAAGGGAAGAAATGCTTCTGCCTGATAGAGGCCTATGGCACTCAGGTAGTTGATCATCTTGATCCTGTCTTCTTCTTTATCTACCTAAGGTTCTTGTTGAACCACATCCTCATGTGCAGGACTTTCTTGAACTGGGGAGAGAGTAGGCACATACTTATATAGTATTTTCTTTCTTCTGTCTTCTTTCATTTGAACCAGTAAGTCTGCATCTTCTGCCTCTTTCTTCTCCTTTGACCTTTCCATGTCAACCAGTTCATTTAGTTCATCCAAGGGGAGAGAAATGACATTGTCAATGTCATAGTTCCTTGTTTGTAAGTAATTGATCCTGACTGCCCTCAACTTATCATCCTGAGTGTTTGGTCTGCGTGCAGCCCTAATTGTTGTCTGCATGAGTCTTGCAGACCCAGAAGGGAACTTTCTCCACTCAACTTCCTCTTCCTTTCTCTTTCCTCCTCCTCAATCTCCTCAGATGTCATCTTTCTTTTCCCTTTGTCACTCACTGAGCTTTGTGACTTAGGATGGAGAGAGCTTTGGCCTTTATTGCTTGATGTAGCTTCTAAGCTCTAGCTAGAGAGAGGTTGAGAAGCACCTTCACCAGCAGGTGTCTCAAAAAGGGTATGGATCACTGCAGAAGTTGATGTTGATGGGACAAGGCTCTCAGGTTCTTCCACTGGGCCTTTAGTCAAGGTTTCCCCTATGAA
>BJCM01265558.1:0-11761 GCA_018326385.1 Flaveria bidentis
TATTTTCTTTTTGCACATATCGCACCAACAACATAAGTTATTAGCTTGATTGCGTTTTGCATTTTTCATGTGCTTTGCTCATATTTTATGGTTGTCCGCACACATATGTGGCATTTATTTTGCTCTTCACCCCTTATTGGAACATCGTTGATTTTGTTAACCAGGGATAAAATGGGAACCCACAATAGGTTGAACAACTTAGTTTGTAATTGAAACCACCAATGAGGTCTACTTGTTAGACTTAAACTTTGACTTTTGCATCTTAATCAGTTAAACTTTTTGAAGTCCCAAATAATATGTTCCCTGTGTACTATCATTTTCCAAAAACGTTGAATCAGTATCACAGATTTGATTTCTTTCCAATTAGCTAAGATGTCCTCCTCCCTCGTTTTTTAAGTAATTAAATAAAACGACTAATTTAATACTAATCTAACCTATTCTCCCCCTAAAATTCTAAAACCGAAAATATTTTTTTGAGTTTTTGGATTTTATAGAAACATGAAATTAAAATAAGAAAAATAAAAGAAAATAAAAATAAAAATATCGTCGGACTAAGCATTTTCATCCTCTGTGATCACATCAAATTTCTTTCCACGCTATTAACCTCTAATAGATATAGAAATCTCGGTTTATCAAATGCTTTTGTGTAGAGGTCGGCGCGTTGAAAATCTGTATTTATTTTAACGACATTGATTAAGTGCTTTTCAAAAAAATCACGTATAAAATGATACTTAATGTCGATGCATTTAGTTTTAGGATGTTGGACTGGATTTTTTGTTACGGCTATAGCAGCAGAATTATCAAGATAAATAGGAGTGTTAGAGAATTGCAAACCGTAGTCCCGCATTTGTTGTTGAATCCAAATGATCTGCGAATAGCAACTTGCAGCAGCAAGCTTCACAAGTTGACAGAGCAACCAATGTCTGCTTCTTACACTGCTAGGTGACTAATGTTCTCCCAAAAAATTGACATCATGCAGACGTTGACTTGTAGTTTATTTTGCAGCTGCCGTAATCTGAGTCACTATACGCTGTAAGCTCAAAATCATCGTCATGAGGATACCACAACCTGAGTGTTGGAGTACCCTTCAGATAACAAAATATTCTTTTAACACCAATGAGATGGTTGACTTTAGGGTTTGCCTGATATCTGGAACAAAGACACGTCATGTACATGATATCAGGTCGTGAGGCTGTGAGGTACATTAGGGATCCGATCATTCCTCGGTACATGGTGGCATCCACCAGATCGCCATTTTCGTCGGGTGCGACGTCGTGATTTGTGGCAAGTGGAGTCCCAACTGCCGAAGCATTCTCCATATCGAACCGACTTAGGATATCACCTACATACTTGGTCTGATGTAGAAATATTCCCTTTGGTGTCTGATCCACCTGTAACCCGAGAATGAACTTCATCTCTCCCATGGCACTCATCTCAAATTCAGCTTTCATTACTACTTCATATTCCTTACATATTTCTTCATTTTAGGAACCGAAGATTATGTCATCAACATAAATCTGTACAAGCAGTAAGTTACCATCCTTTTCTTTGATGAACAGTGTACAATCAATCACTCCCTTGCGAAAGCCGTGTTTCACAAGATGAGTCAAGAGCTTCTCATACCATGCTCTTGGGGCTTGGTGGAGCCCGTAAAGAGCCTTATCTAGCTTGTAAACTCTGTTCCGATGATACGGATCCTCAAATCCTTCGGGTTGACTGACATACATTGTCTCCCGGATTTCACCATGAAGGAATGCACTCTTCAAATCTAGTTGATAAACTTTTAATCTTCATATAAGAAGCATAGGCTAGGAAGATACGGATTGCTTCCATTCTCGCCACAGGTGCAAACACTTCATTGTAATCAATGCCTTCGACTTGTCGAAATCCTTGAACTACAGGTCGAGCCTTGTTTCTATTTATGACCCCTTGGTCATCTTTCTTGCATTTGAAGACCCATTTAGTGCCAATGACCTTAGCACCTTTTGGTCTATCCACCAGTGTCCATACTCCTAACTTCTTGAATTGTAGGAGTTCTTATTGCACGACACTTACCCATGCCTCATCGTTTAAGGCTTCACTTACATATTTTGGCTCAAATTGAGACACAAAACATCGATAAGCACTGTCGTGAAGATAGCCTTTTTCCATGACTGAGGCATAATCAACTGAGTATAGCTGATTTCTTGTCTGTACTCCCGATTGGACATCCCCTATGACATTATACAGAGGATGATATACATTAAGTCGAGATCCGGGAGTGGTGGGAACGACTACTTCCTCATCCAGATTTTGAATTCCTGGTTCAGTATCTGTAGCCGTAGGAGTGCGAGGTTCCGAAGTGCCTAAGGCATCAACAATTGATGCGTGTGTACTTTTAGTAGCAGGAACATGTTCCTCCTGTTCCACCTGAACATTTTCCACTTCTTCATCATCAGAGGAAGAGTCACTTACCTCCAGTGCTCCCCATGAATGACTAGAAGACTCACCTTGATGTTGTCGAGTCTAGTGACGGTGTGTTTAAGACATCGTACATCATTTTGGTTGTTAAATCATCACCAGGAGGGGAGTGAAGGATGTTGAAGGACTTAAAGAATCCATCATAATTGAAGAAGAATGCGGGTCCTTTTCCAGCAAGGGGGTGGCGTATCTCTGAATGTCAACATTGCACCACACTTCTACTTGACCCGTTGAGTTGTTATAAACTCTCTTATTTGGTATGTTGTATCCTAGAAAAATTCCTTCTTCAGCCTTTTCACTAAAATTCTCGGACTGATTTTTTTTCCAACAACGTACATGGTGCGCCAAATGGTTCGAGGTACTCTAGATTAGGTTTACGTCGCTGGAGCAACTCGTAACACATTTTATCATGATGTTTGACCACCAAGACTCGATTTAGGGTGTAACATGCATTGGCAACTGCCTCATTCCAAAATTTGATAGGCAGTTTCGAGTCTGCTAGCATCGTTTGTGTTGTCTCTATCAAGCTCCTGTCCTTCCGTTCAGGAACTCCATTCATTTATGGAGTGTAGGAAGATGTGAACTGATGTATAATTCCTTTCTCTTTGCAGAATGCCTCCATCCACTGGTTTTGAATTCCGTGCCATTGTCTGAGCGAATCTGTCGCACTTTTAGCATGTAGAGTGATTCCAATGTGGTCACCGGCTATTTGAACGATTCAAATGTCTCTGATTTAGATTTCAGAAACATTACCCAAGCGAATTTGGAGTTGTCATCAGTGACTACATAATAGTACAGATCACTGGCGATGCTCTTGCTGCTCATGGGACCAAACAGATCCATATGTAGAAGTTCGAGAGGCAATTCAATAGAATTTACTTTCTTTGCCTTGTGAGACTTCTTGGTCTATTTACCTTTCTTACATGCTGCACAAAAATCCAGAAGTTGAAAATTCTTAACATTAACTCCATTTACTAAATCATTCTAAATCAGATGATTCATCTTCCATGGATTTATGTGTCCCATTCTCCTATGCCAGGAGATCGAGTCCCTCTCAGTTGCCTTTGACAAGAAGCATTGAACTTGATGATTGGTTGTGGAGACCTTTGATAGATCCAAGACATATAAGTCATTATATCTTGAAGCTGACATTAGGATTTGGTTCTCCGGGATAATGTAATCCTTCTTCAACACATAGGACTTCTTGTTCTCAAAAAAAACCTTGAATCCTTTGTCACAAATCTGGGATACAGAAAGCAAGTTATTTTGTAATTGTTGAATGTAGTTGACCTCATCAAACTTGACTTTCTGGTTTCCCACTTCGCCTTGAGCGATGATGTATCCTCCTTTATTTTCAGCAAATGAGACATGTCCCCTTTTAATTTGTTTGACATTTGAAAGGAGAGACAGGTTCCCGGTCATGTGCCTAGACGCCCCACTATCAAAAATCTAGGTGTTTATGATAACACTATAATGGACACCCTGCATATTCAGAGGAAATTATTAGTTTAGGTTTGGGACCCAAGCCTTAACTAGCTTGGGTGATCCAGAGGAATCACACATGATGAACTCAACCCACTATCCATTTGAGGGTGAGGGCATATCATTCTTCTTAATGTTCTCAGTATCAAACACTAGACTTGACTTTTCTTTCCATAAGCCAGTTTTGTGTAAGGCCTGTTTATGATAAATAGACGACTGGCTTACGGTTTGAACTTTAGGTTCATTACTTCTTTTTGGTGGAGTATTAGAGCTCCTTTTCAAAGACATTGGTTTAGTATCATAAAGTTAAATTTTCTTTCTTGGTGTTTGATAATAAGGACAATTAGAAGCGATGTGTTCTCTCTTTCCATAATTGTAGCAGGATCTACCTTTTACATGTTGGGAAAATTGTTTATGTCGGGAAGTGTGTGATACAGGTATGACTTTAGTCTGGTTGGGTTTGGACACTTCTTATTTAGATGTTTTTGCTTCTTTAACAAAATTCATTGTTTGAATGTTTTTAACATCTTTAGCCTTTTGTTTATTTGGACTATGACGTGGAGCACGTGGATGGTTAACTGGTTTGGTTATTTTGGGTTCAGAAATAGACATGTTTGAACCTGATTTTACATTAACCTTTTCAAATTTTTCATCCAAATTCATAATAGGCATCTTACCTTTAGATTTCAAAGTATCCTCCTTCTGTTTAGTGATAGAATCTACCAGTTTACCCGTGGAATCCGGATCACTAACTAGAGAAGTGGACACCACATGATCCTTAATTGGATTGTTATTTACCGGTCTACATTTAGCATTTAATATGATCTCATGTGGTGGTGGAACCAATTTGTAACCCAACCCCTCCCCGTTATTTCGTTATTTCGGTGTTGAACTATGTGAGAAGAACTGGTCCAACTGTGCAGTTTTTGTTTTAATGAGTTGACTTTGACTTCCAAAACTGCTTTTTCTTTCTTAGTTTCTTCCAGGGAGTTTAAATAGAACTTTATATCATTGGATTGATTAAAAGCAACAACCTCGGTTTCCCTTAGTTGTTTATTTAACAGTTCTATTTTCTCTTTATAACTGTGCTAATTTTGTTTTAAAATCCGATTAGCTTCTGTGCACAGTTGTAAGTCATTTACTAAGCTATCATTATGGTCTAATAACCTAGAAAATTTTAAATCTATGCTTTCTTTAAATTTGTTACATTCATTACAAGCATGATTTTCAAAAAGTTGGTCTTTTGTACTTACCTGTGAAGACTCGGTTGCTGGAGATTCTGAACATGTCTTCTTAGATCTTCTTCAATAAGATGATTTACCACATTCGTAGTATCATTATTATCGGACATCACCAGTTCAACTGCGATTTCACATTCACATGTAGAGTCATCATCCAAAACCTCGACATTGGCAATGTTCGATTCACCCGGAGACACAAAACTGAAGGTCCAATCCTGTCCCTCGTCACCTTGAGCAATCAAGGCCTTTGTCTCTTTGCTTAAGGTAGCTCCACTCGTGGGTTTGTCTTGATGGTTGAAAGATGAGAATGGATTCCTGTTACCTGTCTTCTTGGGCTTTAAACATTCACGTTTGAAATGCCCCTTTTCTCCATAGTTAAAGTAGGTAACTTTGGTTTTGGCGAAACCAAAAGTAGTGTCTTTTGTGGCTACTAAGTTTTGTCCAGTCTTTTTCACAAACTTCTTTGCTCTTCTGATAGCACTTACCAAAGCCCACATTATATCCATTCTCTCTAGTTCATTCTCATCCACCTGCTCGTAGTCTTCATCGGCCAGATGGCAATTACCAATTTTCCCTACAACTAGACCATCATAAGAATGAACGACTGCTGCTAGAAGGCCCATATGGTCCTTTGCAACCTCCACAGCAATATTTTCGAGATTCTCGGTCTTCAACTTTGTAGCATTTGCTTCAGACACAATATATTGGGTACTAGATGACCCTGACATTTCAGATCCTGAAGCTGTGGATTGAGAAGAAGCGGCTGAACTAGACACAAACACTGTTTGAAGAGGAGCTCCTGAACTGGTTGGAGTGGGAGAGGAGTTATAAAGTGAAGGATTCTTGTCATAGGATCCTTTCTGTGACCTGTACTTTATCCTCAGTTCCTCCTCCCTCAATTTCCAGATTAAGTCGTTTATGTCTACTTTTGCCAGTATATTGTTCTGTCTCAAGTTAGACACAAACGAGTCCTATTTCTCTGGCAAACCATCGGCAAAGCTTGACACTTTGTCTTCCATTGACGTTGTGACCCCATGAGTGTGCAGCTCACTCATTAAATGGTAGAACCTGTCTATGACATCATCCAAGCTTTCTTTCCCCATCGAAGAGAAGTTATCAAACTCCTTTTTTAAAGCCTTTTCCTTTAGAGCTTTGAACGTTGCCTTCCCGTCGTATCATTTCTCCAAGGCTTCCCATAGCTTTTTTGCCTGTCTATTCTCAGAGAATTGATCGAATATGTCCTTAGGTATTGACTGAGTCAACAGGGCATACACCTTCTTTTCAGCATTATACTTAACCTTCTGGCTATCAGTCATACCACCCAAGGTTAATTTAACACCATTAGCACCAACAGGCATACTATAACCTGTTTGAATAGATTCCCACAGGTTGGGATCAACTCCATTAAGATAGATCTCGAATCGCTGCTTCCAATGTGGGAAATCATCTAACGTGATAAGTTTAGGTGGTTTATTGTGATTCCCAATTTCATTTTCCAGAAGCAGAAGGTTCTGGATTCTAGAGTCCCTCCCGGCAGTAAACGCAGAGTACTGATCTTCCATCTCTTTAAACTTTGAACTTTTGAACTTTAAAACTTGTGCGAATGGACAGATGCGAGTGAATCAATCGTGCGATTGGACAGAGGCGGATGGCCAATGCAGATGACTCAGTCGTGCGAACGAAGGGTGCGAATGAATTCAATCGTGTGATTGGATTCAGTCGTACATATGGAGTGTGCGATTGGAGACAAGCGAATGGGTCTGTTCAGTCGTACGAATGAGTAAGCGACTGAGTTCAATCGTGTGAATGGGGTGTGTAATTGAGTTCAGTCGTGCGATTGAGCCAATCATGCGATTGAAGGCTATTGTTTTTGCAAAAACGAAGGTTTGTGACACTTTGACACAAAAACACGAATTTTCAAGAACCCTAATCTGCCGTATGCCAAAAACGTAAACTTTTAGACCTGGAGACGTCGAAAACACTGTTTTACTCAAAAAAAGGTGACTCTTTTGAATGAAAAACGTGATTTTTACACCGAAACTAATCGAATCACGCGCAAAATCAAGAGCCAAAGCTCTGATACCACTTGTTAGGACTGCGTACATATGGAGTACTAACTGATAATGCGTGAAACCAGATCAAATAGTGCGGTATCCTATTTAATTGGCGATACAATCAGTGAGAACGCAGTTCCGATCAATCTAACGATTAAAGAAACGTTAAGAACGATTAGAACAAGATCAACTGCGAACTATGAAGTTGGAATAGACTCTCTGGAGTCTCTAGACGGCTAGGGTACGAATATGTATCAAAAGTCTTTAAGTGTTACGTTTTTCCACGAATTAGGTGGTATTTATAGGTTAGGGTTTTCAATCGTACGACTGAACCACTAGCATGGTTCAGTCGTACGACTGAATCATGCGATTGATTCATACGTACGACTGAAGGTTCAGTCGTGCGATTGAGTCAATCTTATGTCTCAATCGTGCGACTGATCATGTTTCCTGGTTCAGTCGTGTGACCGGTCCATTAGCATGAAGTATTATGCGTATGGTCCATTAGCATGGTCCATTCGCATGAAGGCTTCATACGATCAAGTTTGAACACATTTCTTAATCACTATTGACTAAGAACTATGTATAATAACCTCAAACCTATATAGTTAGTTCAATATGCTTTATTACACAATAAACAATGAAACATTAAACATTATAAGCATCAATCACATATTGTATTTCATTCAACTCATTCATTACCTATATGTAAGACATGACAGACATTTTACATTAAGCTCCTAAACTAGGTACATATGTATCAACAAAGCCCTAAGGTTAATTTGATTGATAACATTGAATTAATGTTCAATTTTGATTCAATTCAATCGTTCTAGGGTTCATAGGGTTTTCGGGGTTCTTCAAAATGATGATTTTATGTTTTAAAACTCATTCCGTACCAAGGTCACGACCCTGGTTTACTGGTCACTCTCTCACATTTCAAGCTTGAGGTCCCGGGTTTGAAACCGGGGACCCCCAAACTATTTTTTGGCCTTTTTATTTGTAAAAATTCTGAATATTATTCAAAATAATTTATAAACTTTATTTATTTTTAAAATCACTTTATCAACTTCTGTAAATTTATTCCTTAAATAATTTAAATATTTTATAAAACAACGATTATATTTAGTTTATTTTATTATAAAGAAAAAACATTAAATAATGATTTAAATCATTAAAAATTGTTATTGGTTCAAATGTTATTGTTTAAAATTATAATTTTTGCAAATAAAAATATAAAAATGAATTTACATTTTATATTTTTGTTCATTATATCAAACAATTAAAGATTTATTTCTTTATGACAAGTTATTAAATTGGTGTAATTCTTTTCATTAAAATGAAAGTATTTTCATTATTTACTTTATATATCAAAACCTCAAAATTCTCTCTTGAAACCCTAGATCATGTTTAAACGTTTAATCTTATTATTAAAACTTAAACTTGTAATATATATACGTTTAGGTATATTGTGAAGGAATTTGTTGGAACATCGGCTATTATTCTTACTAATCATCTTATATACACTTATTCTTCATGTGAGTTTTCATGCCCTATTTATATTATTTCACACCTTTTGGGGTGAAACATGTTAACCTTATTAATTTACACTTGTAACCCTTTTGATACTTGTAATCACATGCAATTCATCTTTACCTTTTTTTCATTGTTATTAGTATTATTGTGAGTGTTATATGAGATACATTATATGTTGACAATCATTAACTATTGCTAGCCTAGCGACGTTCTAGATCTATGGGCATGTCAAGCCTATTTTGTGCTAAAGCCCATGTTATTGCCGGCTCCCAATGATGTATGCTTGTTTATCATGGGAACCAAGTACACTTAGCTAATCGTTATAAACTTGTAAACTTATTCTTGGTCAAGATTTGATTGTAGCTATATGTGTTCTATAAACTTGCATAATTCATAACCATTGACATGAATTGTTACTTATAAATCTTTGACATATTTATGTATACTTAACCTATGAAAATTCACCAACTTTCATAGTTGACCTTTTATTTTTAACATGTTTCAGGAAATACTCAAGTTTGATGATCTCTTGAAGTGTGCTCACATCTAGGATTTGGACCTAGAAATAAATGAATAATTTATTTTGGATGTTATCTCATGTTATGTTTTATTCTTGTTTGAGACACATGGATGTAATTTGCATTTTAAAACTTATAATAATAATAATATTTTTATTAAATAGTAGTATTATGTGGCTGTAAACAATCTTAACCCTCATATCTTGAAGATTCCGCTTTTAAGGTTGGGCTGTAACAGATTGGTATCAGAACCATAACTTTAGGAATTTAGGTTATTAGAAATGGTGACCTAGACTATAGTTTATGCAAGAACCTCATAAAAGAATCTTTATATTCTTGTAAATATATATTGTTGCATGCTACATGATGCTATCTATTTAGGGATGCCTTTTAATGTGCAACTTGATGTCTTTAGTTAGGTTTGCCTTGTAATTGATTAACTTGGTTGCTTTGTCTCCCCTAAAATTATTATTAATTCTTTATTCTCCCCAACGAATGAAATTTCTTAAACTTATTCTCGATGACACGTGGGATTGTACGCTTTATATTGAAGATTTAAATCTTTAGAATTTATTTCTAATCCATGAAAATCTTATCAAGGATTTGATTCCATGAACCTAAGAAATATTGTGTGACACATAGACACCTGTATTCTGGATTTCCTGGCAAAAGAGCCTTTGGGCTAATGTAAGCATTTCGCATAAATCTTACGGGACTAGTTATGCTTACCTGGGGATTTCTGGGATGAGTGATAAACTATGGTCAACATACACAAGCTTCTAAGGTAAATGGGTCAACTTACCTTGATGTGTCAATGTTTCCAAATGGTAATGCGTTACCAAATGGAATCATTCCATGTGTGTTTTACAAGTCTTGAATAATCCTTGTTTGATTTATTGTCCTTTTACCTCCAAATACCTATGACTAACTTATTTAGTATCTAGCATGTCTCGTCACCATGGAAAGCATGGAAGTTCCGACCGCAAGTTAGCCACCATGATTGCTCGTCTGCTGTCATACCAACCATGGTTGCTCAACTGAATAACACCATGATCACTAACGTTAGTGACAATGGAAATGGTCAAGGAGAAAATAACGCGAACCAAGGGCGGAACAACCAAACCTACACGTTCAAACACTTTAGTTCATGCAAGCACACTAGCTATAGTGGAAATGAAGGAGCCACTGGATTTCTTGAGTGGTTTGTAGAGAATATATATAGAGGCTGAAACAACCAAAGTCTTCTGCATGCATGTTGCACAAGTATTGAAGAAGAATGCTTCGGAAATTTCACACATCCAACAGAAATATACTAAGTGTGAAATCTTCCGAAGCCAAGTCCAATATCTTCCGAATCCAAAGATGAAGTCTTCTGAAGCTTCAGAGACAAAGTCTTCCAAAGCTCAACTCTTGAAGATAGATTTCTTCCAAAGACTTTTAACAACATGCTTTATCTGATGTACTTTTCCATAAAGCTAGACCCCTTTCCGCTGCAACTCTGTAAAGACACCAACTTACATGACTTGGTGAAAAGGTCCATGCTTTTAGTAACTGTACATTGAGGTCTTGAGTCTGTAACTTTCTACTTCATGTACTTTATCCTTTTTGTAATAGATAAGGATGTGAGCTATGGCATGTGATAGTCACTAGTCAAAAGGCAATCTGCCTTTTGACTCTACAATTGATTTTGTTTTGTGTCTAGTCAATTGTATCCAGCTGGCTTTCATAGTATGGCCGGCTGTAGGGTGTAGTATAAGTATCTTATATTCTTATAACTTTCCTTTATGCTTTGTAACATTTGTAATAGAACTTGAGAAAGCAATATACTGCATTCTTGAAAACCATACACTTGTGTATCTTGTTCTCTTGTTCTGTCTCTTACTAAATTACTTGTGTTCTTAGTATCATATATTATGGTTAATCTAGTTGACTGTTTGATTAAGTTTAGTTACTCTCCTCTTTGTGTTGTTATGTTGTAAGTGACCCCCTTCACCGGTCCTACATTTGGTATGAGAGCTTACAAGGCTCTTGATATAAGATCTCACCATCTTAAGATCCCTCACACACTCAAATACTCAACTTTTTAAATGGCAGCCATTTGAAACGTTTCATTAGGTCTCTAGACTCATGAATGTTGGAGTCTGTTGAAAAAGGACCTTACATACCAAGCACCCCTTCTGCTACTGGTGCTGGTGTGATCCCCAAGGCTATGACAAACTACTCTGATGAAGATAAAATGAGAGTAGAGATTGATATAAAAGCCATGACAACCCTTTAGACTGCTTTTCCAAACTATGTATATAGAGGTTATAAGAAATGCAAAACAGCTAAACAGCTGTGGGATGCATTGAAACTAATATATGAGGGTTCCACTGAAGCTAAAGAGAACAAGAAGGATCTCCTGAAGCAGTAGTTTGAAAACTTCACCTTCAAAACAGGTGAAACCATGACTCAACAATACTTCAGGTAT
>BJCM01265562.1:4637-16462 GCA_018326385.1 Flaveria bidentis
GTCTGAAGACAACAGCTGAAGACAACAGCTGAAGACTAAGTCTGAAGACAACAGCTGAAGACAACAGCTGAAGACAACAGTTGAAGACAACAGCTGAAGACTAAGTCTGAAGACAACAGCTGAAGACTAAGTCTGAAGACAACAGCTGAAGACTAAGTCTGAAGACAACAGCTGAAGACAACAGCTGAAAACTAAGTTTGAAAACAGCTGAAGAAAACAGCTGAAGACAATCGGCTGAAGATAACAGCTGAAGACAATCAGCTGAAGAAAATAGCTGAAGACTAAGTCCGAAAACAACAGCTGAAGACAACAACGGTTGTCACAACAGCTGAAGTTCGCTGAAGGACTTTGGTTGCTTCAGCCTTCATAATTCTCTACAGTAATCAATGCCTTCGACTTGTCAAAATCCTTAAACTACAAGTTGAGCCTTGTTTCGGATTATGACACCTTGGTCATCTTTCTTGCATTTCAAGACCCATTTGGTGCCAATCACCTTAGCACCTTTTGGTCTATCCACCAGTGTCCATACCCTTAACTTCTTGAATTGAAGAAGTTCTTCTTACATGGCACTCACCCATGCCTCATCGTTTAAGGCTTCACTTACATATTTTGGCGCAAATTGAGACACAAAACATCGATAAGCACCGTCGTGAAGATAGCCTTTTTCCATTACTAAGGCATAATTAGCTGAGTATAGCTGATTTCTTGTCAGTACTCCTGATTGTACATCCCCTATGACGTTGTCCAAAGGATGATATACATTAAGTCGAGATCTGGAAGTAGTGGGAATGACTACTTCCTGATCCAGATTGTGAATTCCTGGTTCAGTATCTGTAGCCGTTGGAGTGTGAGGTTTTGAAGTGTCAAAGGCATCAACATCTGATGCTTGTGTACTTTCAGTAGCAGGAACCTATTCCTCCTATTCCACCTAAGCATTCTCCACTTCTTCATCGTCAGAGGAAGAGTCGCTAATCTCCAGTGCTCCCCCTGAATGACTAGAAGACTCACCTTGTGAACTTGATGTTGTCGATTCTAGTGACAGTATGTTTAAGACATTGTACATCATCTTGGTCGATAACTCATCAGCAGAAGGGGAGAGTAGGATGTTGAAGGATTTAAAGAATCTATCATAATCGAAGAAGAATGTGGGTCCTTTTCCAGCAAAGGGGGTGGTGTATCTTTGAACATCAACATTGCACCACACTTCTACCTCACCTGTTGAGTTGTTGTAAACTCTCTTATTTGGTATGTGGTATCCTAGAAAAATTCCTTCTTTGGCCTTTTCACTAAACTTCCCTGACTGATTTTTCTTTAGCAGTGTACATGGTGTGCCAAATGGTTTGAGGTCCTCTAGATTAGGTTTACGTCATTGGAGCAACTCGTAACACGTTTTACCATGACGTTTGACCACCAGGACTCGATTTAGGGTGTAACATGCATTGGCAACTGCCTCATTCCAAAATTGAATAGGCAGTTTCGAGTCAACTAGCATCGTTTGTGCGATCTGTATCAGGCTCATGTTCTTCCGTTCAACAACTCTATTCATTTGTGGAGTGTAGGCAGATGTGAACTGATGTACAATTCCTTTCTCTTTGTCGAATGCCTCCATCCATTGGTTCTTGAACTCAGTACCGTTGTCCAAACGGATTTGCCTTACCTTCAGCTTGTAGAGTGACTCCAAACTAGTTACCAGCTCTTTGAATGATTCAAATATCTCTGGTTTGGATTTTAGAAACATCACCCAAGAAAATCTTGGGTAATCATCTATAACTACATAGCAGAACAAATCGCCAGCAATGCTCCTTGGACTGACTGGGCCAAACCGATCCATGTGAAGAAGTTCAAGAGGCAGGTCAATTGAATGAACCTTCTTTACCTTGTATGACTTCTTTATCTGTTTCCCTTTCTTACACGCGACACAGAAATCCAGTGGTTGGAAGATATTAACGTTTACTCCACGCACTAGATCATTCTGGATCAAGTGATTCATCTTCTGTGGATTGATGTGTCCCATTCTCCTATGCCAAGAGATGGAGTCTTTCTCTTTTGCCTTTGACAAGAAGCATTGTACTTGATGATTAGTTGTGGAGGCCTTTGATAGGTCCAAGACATAAATCGTTATATCTTGAAGCTGACATTAAGACTTGATCCTCCGGGATAATGTAATCCTTCTTCAATACATAGCACTTCTTGTTGTCAAAAACAACCTTGAATCCTTTGTCACAAATCTAGGATACAGAAGCAAGTTATTTTGTAATTGTTGAACGTATTTAACCTTGTCAAACTTGACTTTCTGATTTCCCACTTCGCCTTGAGCGGTGATGTATCCTCCTTTATTTCCAGCAAATGAGACATGCCCCCCTTTAATTTGTTTGACATTTGAAAGGAGAGACAGGTTCCCGGTCATGTGCCTAGACGCCCCACTATCAACAATCCAGGTGTTTGTGATAGCACTGTAACAGACACCCTGCACATTCAGAGACAATTATTAGTTTAGGTTTGGGACCCAAGCCTTAACTGGCTTGGGTGACCCAAAGGAATCACATATCATGAATTCAACCCATTGTCCATCGGAGGGTGAGGGCATATCGGTCTTCTTCTTGCTCTCATTATCAGACACTTGACTTGACTTTTCTTTCCATAATCCAGTTTTGTGTAAGGCCTGTTTGTGATAAATAGATGACTGGCTTTCGGTTTGAACTTTAGGTTCAAAGATTCTTTTTGTTGGAGTAGTTGAACTCCTTTTGAAGAACTTGGTTTAGTATCATGAAGTTCAACTTTCTTTCTTGGTTTCTGATAATAAGGACAATTAGAAGCAATGTGTCCTCTCTTTCCATAAGTGTAGCAGGATCTACCTTCTACATGTTGGGAAAATAGTCTCTATGGGGAAGTGTGTGATCCTGGTGTGACTTTAGTCTGGTTGTGTTTGGACACTTCTTGTTTAGATGTTTTAATTTCTTTGAAAAAATTCATTGTTTGAACGTTTTTAACATCTTTAGCCTTTTGTTTATTTGGACCGTGGCGTGGAGCACGTGATTGGTTAACTGGTTTAGTCATTTTAGGTTTAGAAATAGACATGTTTGACCCTGACTTTACATTAACCTTTTCAAACTGTCCATCCAAATTCACAATAGGCATCTTACCTTTAGATTTCAAAGTGGCATCCTTCTATTTAGTGACAGATTCTATCGGTTTACATGTGGAATCTGGATCACTAACTAGAAGAGTGGACATCACATGATTCTTAATAGGATTGTTATTTACTGGTCTACATTTAGCATTTAACAATATCTCATGTGGTGGTGGAACCACTTTGTAACCCAACCCCTCCCCATTATTTCGTTCTTTCACTAAGTGTTGAACTATGTGAGAAGAACTAGTTCAACTGTGCAGTTTTTGTTTTAATGAGTTGACTTCCACTTCTAAAACTGACTTTTCTTTCTTAGTTTCTTCCAGGGAATTTAAGTAGAACTTTATGTCATTTGATTGATTAAAAGAAACAACTTCGATTTCCCTTAGTTGTTTATTTAAAAGTTATATTTTCTCTTTATAATTGTGCTCATTTTGTTTTAAGATCCGATTAGCTTTTGTGCACAGTTGTAAGTCATTTACTAAGCTATCATTGTGGTCTAATAACCTAGAAAATTTTAAATCTATGCTTTCTTTAAATTTGTTACAGTCATTACAAGAATGATTATCAAAGAGTTGGTCTTTGTTACTTACCTGTGAAGATTCAGTTGAATCTGCTATCAGTGTAAAGTTTGACTCTTCAGATGCTGGAGATTCTAAACATGTCATTCTAAGATCTTCTTCAATCAGGTGATTGACCACATTCGCAGTATCTTCAACATCTGACATCACTAGTTCAACTGCGATTTCACCTTCACTTGTAGTTTCATCATCCAAACCCTTGACATTGGCAATGTTCGATTCACCCGAACATACAAAACAAAAGGTCCAATCTTGACCTTCGTCGTCTTGTGCAGTTAAAGCCTTTGTATCTTTGCTTGACGAGGCAGCTCCACTCATGGGTTTGTCTTGACGGTTGAAAGATGAGAACAGATTACCATTACCTGTATTCTTGGGCTTAACACATTCATGTTTGAAGTGCCCCTTTTCTCCACAATTAAAGCAGGTAACTTTGGTTTTGTCGAAACCAAAGGTAGTATCTTTTGTGGCTATCAAGTTCGGTCCAGTCTTCTTCACAAACTTTTTCGCTCTCCTGACAGCACTTGCCAAAGCCCACATAATGTCCATTCTTTCTAGTTCATTCTCGTACACCTGCTCATAATCTTCATCTGCAAGATGGTAGTTTCTGATCTTCCCTGCAACTAGACCATCATAAGAATGAACAACCGCTGCTAGAAGTCCATATGCTCCTTTGCAACCTCCACAGTAATATTCCCGAGATTCTCGGTCTTCAACTTCGTAGCATTTGCTTCAGGTGTGATATATTGGGTACTAGATGACCCTGACGTTTCAGATCCTGAAGCTGTAGGTTAAGAAGGAGTGGTTGAACTAGACACAAATGTTGTTTGAAGAGGTGCTCCTGAACTAGTTGAAGTGGTAAAAGATTTATAAAGTGAAAGATTCTGGTCATAGGATCCTTTATGTGACCTGTACTTCATCCTTAGTTCCATCTCCCTTAATTTCAGGATGAAGTCGTTTATGTCTAATTTTGCCAGTAAATTGTTCTGTCACAAATTAGACACAAACGAGTCCCACTTCTCATGTAAACCATCAGCAAAGCTTGATACTTTGTCTTCCATTGACGTTGTGACCCCATGAGTGTGCAACTCACTCATTAGATGGTAGAACCTGTCTATGACATCATCCAAGCTTTCTTTACCCATCGAAGATAAGTTATCAAACTCCTTCTTCAAAGCCTTTGCCTTTAGAGCTTTCAACGATGCATTCCCGTCATACCGTTTTTCAAGAGCCTCCCATAACTTCTTTGCCTGTTTGTTATCAAAAAACTGGTGGAATATGTCCTTAGGTATCGACAGAGTCATCAGAGCATACACTTTCTTCTCAGCATTGTACTTCACCTTCTAGCTATCAGTCATGCCGCCCAAAGTAAGTTTAACACCATCAGCACCAACCGACATACTATAACCTTTCTCGATTGATTCCCACATATTGGGATCAACTCCATTAAGATATATCTCGAACCTTTGCTTCCATTATGGGCAATCATCTAACGTTATAAGTTTAAGGGGCTTATTGTGATTCCCTATTTCATTTTCTAGAAGCAAAAGATTCTGGATACGAGAGTCTCTACCGACAGTAAACGCAAAGTACTGATCTTTCATTTCTATAAACTTTGAACTTTAACCTAAGACTTATTCACTCATGTGAATGGAGAGGTGCGAATGGGCCAATCGTGTGATTGAATAAATGCAGATGGGTCAATCATGCGATTGGACAAATGCCGATGAACAACCGTGCGATTGGACAAATGCGGATGAACAATCGTGCGATTGGACAAATGCGGATGAACAACCGTGCGCTTGGACAAATGCGGATGGATAATGAGAATGGGGTGGTTCAATCGTACGAATGGATGGGCGACTGAGTTCAATCGTGCAATTGAGAGATGCGATTGAGTTCAGTCGTGCGATTGATCCAATCGTGCGACTAAAGGCTGCTGTTTTTGCAAAATCGAAAGTTTTTGATACTTTGACGCAAAAACACGAGTTTTCAAGATCCCTAATCTGCCGTATGCCGAAAAACTTAAACTTTTAGACCTGGAGACGTAGAAAACACTGTTTTACTCAAACAAATGACTCTTTTGAACGAAAAACGTGATTTTTGCACTAAAACTAATCGAATCACACGCAAAATCAAAAGCCAAAGCTCTGATACCACTTTTTAGGGGACCGTGTACGGACGGAGTACTAACTGATAATGCATGTATACGTAATCAAATAGTATGGAATCCTATTTGATTGGCGATCCAATCAGTGAGAACGCAGTTTCGATCAATCTAAAGATTAATGAAATGTTTTGAACGATTAGAACATGATCAACTGCAAACTATGAAGTTGGAACAGGTTTTCTGGAGTCTCTAGACGGCTAGGGTACGTATGTGAGTTGAAATTCTTGAAGTCTTCTGTTTTTCCACGAATTAGGTGGTATTTATAGGTTAGGGTTTGTCAATCGTACGACTGAACCATTAGCATGGTTCAGTCGTGCGACTAAATCATACGATTGGTCCATACGCACGACTGAAGGTTCAGTCGTGCGACTGAGCCAACTTATGTTTCAATCGTGCGACTGATCCAGTCTCCTGGTTCAGTCGTGCGACTGGTCCATTAGCATGAAGTATTCATGCGTATGGTCCATTAGCATGGTCCATTCGCATGAAGACTTCATACAATTAAGTTTGAACACGTTTCTCAATCATTATTGACTAAGAACTATGCAAACAACCACAAACCTATATAGTTAGTTCAATATGCATTATTACATAATAAACCATGAAATATTAAACATTAAAAGCATCAATCACATATTGTATTTCGTTCAACTCATTCATTACACATATGTAAGACATGAAAGGCATTTTACATTAAGTTCATAAACTAGGTACATATGTATTAACAAACTACTTCTTACAGGAGTAGTTTCTTGTTTTTATGTATGGAAGAGAAACTAGGAGCAGTTTCTTGTTTTTATCTATGGAACAACTCCTGTCGGTTAAAAGTTGACAGGCATGAAACTGCTCCTTACAAGAGTTTTTTCACTTGACTTAATGGAGTAGAAGGTGTAGGATCGATAAATGTCACTAACACTTGGTTTTCTCTCAAACTCACTTACACTCACACGATTATGATGAAGCAAAATCTTTCAAAGGGTTGATTATAATATACTAACTTAAGAATACAAGGAAATAATTTTCAAGGTACTTGTATATATTACTTCTCAACTCAAAGTTTACAAGACTCTTACAAGCATAATACAAGAGTTACAATGAGAAACTATATATACTATCACCTACAGTCGCTTATACTTTGATACCAACTGGAATCCTATAACTAAAGCAGATACTACACGGCTATAGTTAAGGTATCTTAAATAATGTCTTATCTAAGATATGGTATTCATCATATGTCCATAACTTACCTTTTGTCACCAATTAAAGTTGGTAACTGTACTAACAAATAAAGGTGTCGGTGGAATAAAGTATGGTCAACTACATGACCTTTTGAGAAAACGCCATGCAGTATCTCAGAGGTCTACAGTGGAGTGTCAGATGAATCATACTTATGTCCACTAGTCCATAGCAACATCTTCCGAAGGTTAATTGGCTTTGGAAGAACAAGTTCTTCCGAAGCCTTTTATACTTCGAAAGAGGATGCTTCTTTCGTGGCATGAGGACTTCTACTTCGAAAGTCTTTGTCTTTGAATTCTTCTAATTGTTAAACTTCGGAAGAGAAGACTTTGTCTTTGGAAGTTGGAGATTTCCTTGAGAATTTGATCTTGCACTTTATCTTCGGAAGAACTCCATTTCCTTTGGAATTCCAAACTCAGCTTCGGAAGTCCTTTATAAGTTGCACCAAAATAATCTAAGTGTTTGGTTTTGGTTGCATCAACCTTTTTAGATCCAATAAAAGGATATGGTAACGATAGTAAATGGTGATGGTGATGGAGTTACTTAAACTGCTCCTGCCAAGAGCTGTTTTTGACATTGACTAACAACCCAATAATTGGGAGTTTGAGATTGTGAAGAAACTGCTCTTGGGAGGGATAATTTTACCATTAACCATATTATTCCAATCAAATAGCCATTTACCATTTTTTTTTCTCTAATATTCACCATTTTGTAAAAAAAATCCATATCTCACATCCCCAACATGTAGTCGTTGCATCTCAAGCCATCATTGTTTCTTCCTCCACCAGTAGTGGTTAATATAGAATTTTGTATGGTAAGGGTTAAAAATGGGTCATGTTAGAATGGATTAGGTCAAAATGGATTCGATAAAACATTTTTACATTATATCATAATAATACGTTGGGAGGCGCTTTATGCTTTGTTAGTAGACAATTTGAGGATTGAGTAGCTTTTAAAGTAGCCCTTTCATTACTAAATAATTGACTTTGTCTTTAAATATCAAATGACGCTTCTCGCCATTCAAAATTAGTACAAAGTTGACTAGAACTTTTTTTTTCTCGTGACATGAACGTTTTAGAGGGATAAAGGATGTTATTGATAAGTGAAGAAGGAGAATAAATGATGTTTATATTTAATTAGAGTTGTACACTTGTATCATGATAATAACAAAAAGAGGCATGCTTTTGGAATTGATAGGCCTAAATGTGCTTTTAATTTATTGGTCTTTAATATAATTTTAAACTCAACTAAATTTCTTCAACTTCATTATTTTATTTTTTATTGCTATTTATTAGAGAGGAAGACTCAATATGATGTGGGAGAAGAAGATTACATAGGATTTGACAGTTTTGTATCTCTTTAAGGACATGATCCATGATAGGTTTTTATGGAGTCATATAATTAAGATTAAGGATATAGACGCCTAGAAAGACACGTCTACTTAGGGTCATTTGACGTTCTTGTTACCTAGGTTTGTCTACACACCTTTTGTAGCTCACTAGTCACTAGCCTTAGATTGTTGCTATACTGTTATGTTCTTTAGCTTCATTTTCTCTAGCTTGCGTATACAATTCTATTTTACTAAGCTTAATGTGAGATTTCCTTGTTTCATTTCTTAACCTATCTACCCTAGCTTGCATGTACACTTCTATTTTACTTGGCTTAGTGTGAGATTGCCTTCTTTCACTTCTTAACTTATCTACCCTAAGTGTTTGTTGTATATTTGTATGCTATTAGATTATATGTTAGCTTAGGAAATTTTTTATCTATGTATGTATACTTATGATGACCATCCTACAATTGTCTTATTTATGTATGACATCTTAGTCTCTTACTGTCTGTTTTATTTATGTATGTCATGGGTCATCCTATTATATGTTATCCTACTATATGATATCTATTTCTCATCTATATTTGGAGTCGGTGGTCTTAATAAAAGCGGCTTCTCTTTTCCTTGAAAAGAGAAAAGGCTTGCCCACACCATACCCATTTCAGATCCTAAAAATAGTTTACTATACGTGATATATAGTAGGTGTATTCATTTGTATATTTTATTATTTATTCATCATCTTATTATTTTGTTCTATATGTATATATAGATTTGATTTGATACGCATATGCATACACATATATTACAACCTTGGTTAAAATTTTCTAACTTCTAGGTTTCAAAATAAGTGTTGAACTAATAAAGAATCGATGATTAGTAAAAGATAACAATAATTCTTGATTAGTTCTTCAATAAACAAAGATCTTATTTCTGAATATGAGGGTACCACACCACGGATCTTGCTATTGATGAATAACTAGAGACAAACGATCGAAAAGACAACTACCGAAGAGAGGAACGGATGTCACTTAGCAGTTATACCTTTGTGTATGAGTTGCATGATCAATCTCTAAACATCTAAGTGTGTGTGAAGTCATTGTACTATGTGAGGATAATCAGTTGAGGGAGAGTTCTAATCGTAATCTTTCATATTCAATGATGATGAAAGTTGTGATAATTAATTACTTATTTTTTGATCTTGTTTAATTTCCACTGTTTAATCTGATAATTGAATTACTATTTATTAAGATACCAATAATAAAAAAACTTGTAGAGAACATTAGATATATAGTATTAGTATTATGGATTTCTACTTATAATTGACTTATCTTTATTATCTAACTAAAATTTGAATTGAATTTATTTTTTTGAAATATTGTGATACCGAGCAATAAAATTTGCACCACATGAAAAAATAATCTTGGGTTCGCTAGTGATATCCTCATATGAAAATAACCATAAAAATGACACAAGTTAACAGAACATTGAGTGTTGGGTAGTGGATGAATGGGAGTTAATATCTTAGGCCTAACTCACTCACTCATAAAAATGAACCTTACTTGATTAGAAATTTTAATCAAGGTTATATAACTAATTAAATATATTTAATATTAAATACTTTAATAGTTTAAAATATAGCTAAACTTAATGGTCCGGTCTGGTTTTACATGACTAGTTTTTTACATAAATCATAAAGCAAACCATTCGTTAAGATTTAAGATTTTGAAACCGACTGGCCGAAAGTAACAAAAAACCTGCCTATGAAACCAAACAAATGATGGTTTGGATGGTTTCACAATTTTAAAGAGAACCTTTATTCCTGATCACCCCTGTTACATGGAAACTAGAGCATCTTCCCATTTGACCTCCGACCAAGGTAAGATCTCAGTTTCGTCTAAGTTTTGTTCTATTAAATCTATCTTTCTTGGGAATGGTAATCACATGCTGGTACTTGGATCGCCGTAATACTTCTTTACCTCACCCGTACAAACCAATTTATCTTAAAAACATTTAAACACTTCCAACATCATCAAAAACTTTATTTATGTCCATCAATTTATCATTGATAATAACGTCTCCATTGAATTTGACCACATGGTTTTTCCATTAAGGATTTTCAGGATGGGAGGATCTTGAGCAAACATAATAGCATCAGCCAACTCTACCTTATCACTACCTTCAATAAAGCAATCTTGTTTGTGAAGTCTTTCGAGTCATAACCCTACTTTTGGCATCCTCGTCTTGGTGGTTCGGGCCAACCTGTCATGAAGTTTTTGTTTTCTAGTAATTAAAATCGTTGTAATGAAAGGCTCTTTCTTTGTTTTGTCATTCTTTTCAAATTGCAAAACATAAATAGTCGCTTTTTGAATCATCTACCGCAATTACTATTTGGCCATTTGATATCATACATTGTGATTTGTGGACATCATCAAATCCTAGCAACAATGGATACAAATATTACATCATCCTTATTAATATAAATGGATATATCCATTAAAATTGGAATCGGAGACATTCGGGAAATTCTATCATTTTAAAAAATACATCCACACCTAATTTAACCTATAAATCAAAAGCTTTTAATGTGAAAAAGGTGGTGAATTCGATAACCTTCACTTTAAATCTTTTGCCTCCACCTGTGACCTACAATTTAGATTTTCATATTCACAAACTTCCCAAAAAATAGGAAGGCGAAACGCATGATCCATCGTATTAATGAGATCATGCTTTCCCTCTTATCTCATGCCTCCTTACCGCCTCCTCTTTGGTCGAGGCTGTAACACCCCAACCTGATTAGGGTTGACGTGTTACTATCATAGTAATTATAACCTAAGACATAATTCCATGATTTGAAATGTTAGGAGTACATCGTCAAAATATCGTTGAGAGCTCTAGGGTAAAGTATTCGTTACATATTATTTAATCAGCCAAAACTAGATAACTAGCACATGCTACAATATCTTTCACTGTTCAAAAATCCTAGAACTTAATTTATCTCTCTTCACACCCCGCCCGAAGTAACCTGTGAACCTGTGGAAACAAATATTTACGGAATGAGCCGAATGCCCAGTACGGATAAAGGCATAAGTAATACTAATAATAACTGCAATAACATCAAGAGATAAAGTAACATAAAATGATACGATGCAAAGTAAGACAAGTCAATAAAGTAAATCGTATCATATGGATGTACCCATTGAGCCGAATAACTTATATCAGAACAGACATGCACATAGAGCTGCAGACTCTATGTACCGAACGTGAAATAGAGTGTGGGCATACACAACAACAATCCACCATAATCATATGCATATATCCTAGGACCAGTCCATACGCCTCCTCAACATAATATGGCCAATGTACCTCGCAAGTACCAAAGAA
>BJCM01265563.1:0-10235 GCA_018326385.1 Flaveria bidentis
TTACTAATTCCTTGAATGACTCAAATGTTTCTGATTTGGATTTCAGAAACATCACCCAAGAGAATCTTGAGTAGTCATCAGTAACTACATAGCAGTACAAGTCGCCTGCGATGCTTCTTGTACTGACTAGACCAAACAGATCCATGTGAAGAAGTTCAAGAGGAAGTTCAATGGAATGAACTTTCTTTTCCTTATGAGACTTCTTCGTCTGTTTGCCCTTCTTGCACGCAACACAGAAATCTGGAAGTTGGAAGTTTTTGACGTTAACTCCTCTCACTAGATCATTCTAGATCAAGTGATTCATCTTCCGTGGATTAATGTGTCCCATTCTCCTGTGCCAGGAGATGGAATCCTTCTCAGTAGCTTTTGACAAGAAGCACAGAACTTCATGATCCGTTGTGAAGGCCTTTGATAGATCCAAGACATAAAGATCCTTATATCTTGAGGCAGACATTAAGACTAGGTCCTCCGGGATCACATAGTCCTTTTCAGGTAATAACACTTCTTGTTATCAAATACTACCTTAAAACATTTATCACAAATTTGGGATACAGAAAGTAGGTTATTCTAAAGTTGTTGAACACAATTTACCTTGTCAAACTTCACTTTCTGATTTCCCACTTCCCCTTGAGCTATGATATACCCTCCTTTGTTTCCAGCAAATGAAACATGGCCTCCTTTTATTTGTTTGATATTTGATAAGAGAGCCCTGTTCCATGTCATGTGCCTGGATGCGCCGCTATCTATAATCCACGTGTTGGTTTCAGCGCTATAGCGAACACCCTGCACATTCAATTGAAAACATTAGTTCAGGTTAGGGACCCAAGCCTTTACTGGCTTGGGTGTCCCAGAGGCATCACACATCATAAATGTAACCCTTGACCTTTAGAGGGTGAGGGAAGCTCAGTTGTCTTCTTGTTCTCATTTTCAGACATTAAGGTTGATTTTTCCTTCCATAAGCCAGCTTTGTGTAAGGCCTGTTTGTGATAAACAGACGATTGGCTAATGTGTTGAACTTTAGGTTCACTATCCCTTTTAGGTGGTGTCACTGAGTTCTTCTTAAAAGAGCTAGGTTTTGGTTCCGGAAGTTCAACTTTCCTCCTCGGTGTCTGATAATAAGGACAACGAGACGCAATGTGTCCATACTCTCCACAGTTGTAGCATGATCTGGTTTCGACTTTACAATTTAACTGTTTTTGTGGAGATGTATGTGGCACACGGGTGACCTTACTTTGTTTGGGTTTTGACTCTTCTTGTTTAGATGTTTTGTCTGGTTTAACAAAGTTAATTGCTTTAACAATTTTAACATCTCTTCCATTTTGTTTACATGGACTTTGACATGAAACCCGTGATTAGTTAACATTACTGATCTTTTTAGATTCAGATTTGACTATGGTTGACCCAGACTTTACCTTAACCTGTTGAAATTGTTTGTCCAGATTAACACAAGGTATTTTATCTTTTGCCTTTGAAGTGGCCTCCTTTTGTTTGGTACTAGATTCATTTGATGTACATGTGGAATCTAGATCACTTACAAGAGGAGTGGACACCACATGATCCTTGATTGGATTGTTATTAATTGGTTTACTTTTAGTATTCATCAAGGTCTCATGTGGTGGTGGAACCACTTTATAACCCAATCCCTCCCCATTACGCTCTCTCATTTAGTGTTGGACTATGTGTGAAGAACTTGTCCAACTATGTAGTTTTTGCTTTAATGAATTAACTTCTACTTCTAAAACTGCCTTTTGTTTCTTAGTGTCCTCTAGGGAGTTAAGATAGAACTTAATGTCATTTGATTGGTTAAAAGCTACAACTTTGGTTTCCCTAACTTGTTTGTTCCACAGTTCTATCTTTTCTTTATAGCTGTGCTCATTTTGTTTAAGAATTATGTTAGCTTCAGTGCACAGTTCCAAGTCCTTTACTAAGTTATCGTTATGATCTAATAACCTAGCAAATTTTAAATCAATGCTTTCCCTAAATTTATTACAATCAGAACAAGCATGATTATTGAAAAGTTGGTCAGTAGTACTTACCTGAGAGGGTTCTGATGAATCAACCATCAATGCAGAGTCTGGTGTTTCTGGTGCTAGTGATTCTGACGTTGTTGCAGTTTTCCCTTCTTCAGGTAGGTAATTTACCACTGGTGCAGTCTCTTCTGTGTTTGACATCGCGAGGTCGACTGCAATATATCCTTCACTAGCAGAATCATCATCTATATCCTCCACACTAGCGATATTGGATTCTCCTGGCGAGACAAACCGAAAGCTCCAATCCTGTCCTTCATCATCATGAGCAGTCAAGGCTTTAGGATCCTTGCTTGACGAAGTAGGACTGCTAGTGGGTTTATCCTAACGATTGAAGGAGGAGAAAGGATTCCCATTGCCAGTCTTCTTTGGCTTCACACACTCCCGTTTGAAGTGCCCCTTCTCACCATAGTTGAAACAAGTCACCTTGGTCATATCGAAGCCGAAGGTAGTGTCCTTAGTTGCAACCAAATTCTGTCCGGTCTTTTTGACAAACTTCTTAGCTCTCCAGACAGCACTTGATAAGGCCCACATTATATCCATTCGTTTTAGCTCTGTCTCGTCCACCTGCTCGTAATCCTCATCAGCCAGATGGCAGTTCCTAATTTTACCAGCAATTAGTCCATCATAGGAGTGGACTACCGCAGCTAAGAGATCTATGTGCTCTATAGCTACCTCAATTGTCACATTACTGAAATTCTCGGTCTTCAGTTTTGCTGCATTGGCTTCAGGTAGAGGCTTGAGAAGGACCAGCCGAGCTTGATACAAAAGCTGTCTAAAGAGGTGCTCCAGATGTTTTGGCTTGTGGAGTCGCGTTGTACAACGCTGGATTCTGATCATAGGAAGACTTTTGTGCTCTATACTTCATCCTCAGCTCTTCCTCTCTCAGCTTCAGAATGAAATCATTAATATCTAACTTCGTTAGCATATCATTCTGTCTGAGATTGGAGACAAATGAAACCCATTTCTCCGGCAGCCCATCCGCAAAGTTAGACACTTTGTCCTCCATTGACGTCGTTACTCCATGAGTGTGCATCTCACTTATCAAGTGGTAGAACCTATCGATTACATCATCCAGGCTTTCTTTTCCCATCGAGGAGAAGTTGTCAAACTCTTTCTTTAAAGCCTTAGCCATTATGGCCTTCAATGATGTGTTTCCTTCATACCTTTTCTCCAACGCATCCTATAGTTTCTTTGCTTGCGTATACTCCTAGAATTGATGGAAAATATCCTTCGGAATTGACTGCGTAAGCAAAGCATAGACTTTCTTTTCAGCATTGTACTTGACTTTTTGTCCATCAGACATGCCACCTAGTGTAAGTTTGACACCATCAGCTCCTACTGGCATGTTGTACCTCGTCTATATAGATTCCCACAGATTGGGATCTACTCCATTTAAGTAGATCTTGAACCGTTGCTTCCATTGTGGGTATTCGTCTAACGTGATTAGCTTTGGGGGTTTGTTGTGATTCCCCACTTCATTTTCCAGTAGCAGTAAGTTCTGAATACGTGAGTCTCTCCCTGCTATGAATGCTGAGTATTGGTCCTCCATTGCTATAAACTTTAACTTTAAACCAAACTGTTTTTATGTGCTAATGAAGGTGTGCGATTGGGCTATTCGGGCGATTGAACTATGCGGATGGTTCAATCGTGCGACTGAACTAATGCGGATGGCTCAGTCGGGCGAATGAACTAATGCGGTTGAACAATGCGAATAGACTGCTCAGTCGTACGAATGGGAGTACGAATGAGTCCAATCGTGTGTATGGGGAATGCGTATGAACTCATTCATGCGATTGAATCAATCGTGCGACTGGACCTGCTGGATTTCGAAAATTCATAGGTTTAAGGTGTTTTGGACGCAAAAACACGAATTTCTTGCTAACCCTAATTGTCGTATGCCGGAAAAACTAAACTTTATGATCAGGAGACGTCTAAAACCTGATTTGACACAAAAAATGCATTTTTGAGTGTAAAAACACAATTTTATATCAAAACAATTAAATCACACGTAAATCTAGAGCGAAAGCTCTGATACCACTTGTTAGGATCATATACTGGACGAATACTAACAGATTTACGTGTGTACCGAATCAAATAGTGCGGATTCCTATTTGATTGGCGATCCAATCAGTGAGAACGCACGTAGAATCAATTAAAGATTGAATCTAAACATTAAGAGCGATTAGCAATTGATCTACTACGATCTATGAAGTTGGAACAGGTTGCTAGAGGTCTCTGGACGGCTAGGGTACGTGTAGGTATCGAATTGTTCAAAGTGTCCCGTTTTTCCACTATATAAGTGGTATTTATAGGTTAGGGTTTATCAATCGTGCGACTGGACCATTTGCATGGTTCAGTCATGCGATTGAGTCATGCGGTTGATCCATTCGCACGACTGAGTGTTCAGTCGTGCGACTGAGTCAATCTCATGTGACAATCATGCGACTGATCCAGTCTAACGATATATTATACAGCCAAACAATTTGTTATAAAGTCTAACGATATATTATACAGCCATTAACAAAAACTAACAACGTATCACTGTTTTTTGAAAGTTTTAAAATCAAATAGAGATAATAATTATACTTTAAATAATCATTAGTGGTGTTGAAGAAGATGATTGTGTTGAAAAAGATGAAGAAAGTACTAAAATAATAAAAATGATATAAAATAGGGATGAAAATAGCAATTTAATAAATGAAATGACGTTTTTACCCCTGGTGGTAAAAAAACGTTAACTAGAGATTCGGACAGAATGGTTGTTTCGGTGATTTTAAAAACACAGATACTGAAATCACAAAAACTAAAATACAAGTACTGAAAAAACGAAATTTTCTTGGGGATAAAGTTTGATTTGTTTTTGATACAACAAATCATAATACAATAGTATTTTATGAAACTTAAGAATAAAACTATAAAAGTGGAAATGTATAACATATTATTTATTTATTCTTTTCCAAACGTAAATCTACTATTTTCTATTATTAAACTACTCTAAGTTATATTATGTATGAGTTTAAACCTAAAACTTCTCATCTAAGAGACAAAACTTGTACCAACTTGACTATTAGCATTCGATTTTACAACTGGGTACGCATTAGGGTTTTACGGCGTAGGGAACATTGTTGTGACATGCCTTTTATTTGTGTTTTGATACTCAGGAACATGTCCCTATCGATGGCTTGGGTTTGAGGTTGTATCGAACCCAGATTTTTGTGTTTTTTTGTTTTGGTTTTTTTCGTTGTTTTGAGTATTGTAAGTGTGTAGACATTATTGTGATTTGGGTTTGTAATTAGATTTCTTGGTGTCTTAGAGTTTACAGGAATAACCGTCTAATTGCTACGTGTTTTGGTATTGGCGCTATGATATTTGAGATCGTATAACCATCTCATTGCAACGTGACGGTATAAATATCTAGCTTAGTTTATCCAAGAAATCAGGGCAACAATAATTAGGTGATTTAAGCTATAAAACACTTGATTTAATATAAAAATGTTAAACAAATTGATGGATTAATCAAACATTATCCTGGTTATTTGTTAAAAAAACGTAATGTTCAAAAAATGTTTTTATTACCCTTTCAAACAAATTAATTGATTCTAAAATTGAAGTTGCAAATTAAATTTGCGCTTCATCTATGTATGGCCTAAATGGTATTTCATAGATTTTTTTCGTTAATGTAATGTTTTTATCCTGGTATAGCTTCTTGCTAGTAGGGTAATTGTATAAATTATTTGTAACGGTTAAAAGATACACACACATCCATCCATGGACGAAGCTTTAAAGAGGCCGAGAGGGGCCCCGCCCTCCTCTTTTTTCGTCAGTAATGTAAATTTTTTATTCGCTAGTGTAATTTTTTTATATATAACGAGTCCCCCCAAAGAAAAAAAAAATCGCCCGAGCCCCTCATATGAAAACATCCAAACTTCGCCACTGTATACACCATAGCAAATATCTTATCAAAGAACCCAATAAAACATATCACGACTAGCTCACCGGTTTTCATTTGGGAATTTTATCAAAATAATCAAAGTTGACTAGGTTTTACCAAAATAGTCATGATTTTTCATCCTTTTATTTCACACATTTTCAACTTACAGGTTATAGGCTAAGCTAGCAAGTTGGGCGCTAAAATAAAGGAAACTCTACACATGTCGTATTTTAAGACGTGTAAAGTTATAGGCCAAGCTAGCTCATAACTAGTGGATTAACCTAGCGGACTAGATCAACCTATAACTTTACACGTAATATATGTTGAAATGCGTCACATATGGAATTTCTTTATTTTGGTGTCTAACACATCGGCTCAACCTATAGCATGTAGGTTGAAAATGTGTTAGAAAATATTGAGATTGATTGGATCATGCGTAACCATAAATCTTGCACAATAAAAATTCATGATCATTTTAATAAAAACTAATCAACTTTAACCATTGTAGTAAATATCTATTTTCATTTCCCTTCTTGAACTTGTGTTATGGATAACTCAATGTAGAGGCCTAAATATTCTTATGAGTAAAATATGACTTCTAAAAATGTACTTAAGTAATTTTATCCTCAAAAACTAGATTAGTTTTTTAAACTGATTTTGAGTTGAATCGCTTAAATATTAAATGACTTGTGTTTTAGTTAAGGAAATTATACAGGTATATATCATTTCATTTTTTTATTTTTACTTTTGAAGATGAGATTCTTTTTATATATGTGGTTGTGTTTTTTCATGACTAAATTAATATCTTGGTGTTTAGTTTTATTTTCAAATAATATAAATGGGTCATAATGTAGGGACACCTCAAATTATAAATCAACACCCACCTATACGTCGCGTATGGGTCCATACACGGCGTATAGTTCCCCCCATAAATGCCAAACATTTCACGTCACATCAGATGTTGTCGTGGAGGCTATACGCCTCGTATAGAGCCATACGTCGCGTATAGGCTTTTCAGACGACAAAACTGGCGAAGTCAAATCAGTCATTCAGCGGGTCTATACGCCGCGTATGGGCCCATACGCTGCGTATAGGCGTGGGTCGTATGGGTGTGGGGTTATGGCCGAGTTTGGGGAGCGCGATAGACTTGCTGGTATTATCGGAGATAATACGCCATGGAGTCTTTTATTTGAGCTCACGTTCTTACCTTCTTACCGGAAGCTGACGGTGGAGTTTTTATCCACCTTTATTAATATTCGTCCTAATGAGATGGAGGAGAACGATCTGCGATCTGAGATTTCGTTTATGCTATATGGACGATCACATTAGATGTCGATTGAGCAGTTTGCCATCTTCTTGAGACTTTATTTGAGCCGGAGACTGTTACCCCTCTATTTACCGAAGGAATTACTGAGATTGAGGAGACCCGATTGAGAGATTCGTGGCCTCAGATTGCCGGAGGTCCGTTTCAGAGGACTAAGGGCAGGGTCACTAGCATTAGAGATTTGTAAGGCCCCGTTCCCGGGACGCTTACAGCTGGTGATTCATCGCACGTAAAACATATACTTTATATTTATTCATCAAAACATTGCAGCGGAAAAAAAACATAAAACAAAAGGCATTTCATTTCATTCTAAAAACTTTTGCAAAATAATGCATCGTTTGTTGGTTACAAAATTACATTGTTGTATTACATCACAAAAGCCTTAATTAAATGATGCCATCCAAAAGAGTTGAGTAGCCGCCTCGTGCCATCCTCAGCAACGTTTACCTGCCAACTGAAACGTATAAAAGTCAGCGTCGCTGAGTGAGTTCTAGTTTTATGATAAAACATACATAAATCGTTATTTATTTCTTTACAGAGTCCATACTATACGTTTCATTCGTTCGTGGTCATACATCATACGTACATACAGATAATATCATTATTATCTTCCATTACATTCATTAACCTTCGTTCATTCGTTACATCTTGTGACATGTACATTACCCCGAACATTACGCATGAAGCTGGTTACTGGGCCTGAGGTCTATCATAGACCCCGAACATTGTGCACGAAGCTGACTCCAGTACTTGGGGCAAGCGGCAAGGATCCCATGCATATGGTCAATCACAAGGATTGGACCCTAGTGTGCATCCTTCTGGGGTAGCTAACCCGCACACAGTTAAGCTAACACCCTTCATTGGGTGTGGACCTCCATACATTTGCTTGCAAGACTTTTTACGTTTGTTCATTCGTTAATGCATGCATTCATTCATCATGTTCCTCTTTCATTATCTTTCACTTTACGTTACATAATACTTTCGATCCATTCATTAACATAACACGTAAAGCCATGGAAAGATAAACATTCGTCATCATAGGAACATAACATAACATACCATTCATACATCATCACAGGGCATCATACATACATAATATACATCATGCATAGTCATACAACATCACCATCATCATCATCATCCATAACATGCCCATCATACTATCTATGACCCTAAAAGTCAACTTATATAGTCCCCCAGGAATTTCCCAAGTCAAAGCCTACTATACACATTTTCCCCAAAAATCAGAAAAATATTCTAAGTCCTAGGCGCATGGGCACTATTCAGGCGCATGGACATTATTCAGGCGCATGGGGAACACTTAGGCGCATGGGCCACTTTCAGGCGCATGGGTACTGTTCAGGCGCATGGGGACTCCTGGACGTCTGAACACTTAGTAAATTCCAGCCCAGTCTAGGCGCATGGATATTATTCATACGCATGAGCACTTAGGCGCATGGGCCACTTGGGCGCATGGCCCTACCCTTAGTCATCCGACTAACATTTCTAGGCGCATGGGCCACTGTTCAGGCGCATCGCCTGAACTTAAACATTTCTAAGGCAAATTTTGGGCGCATGAGCTACTGTTTAGGCGCATGGCTTACACTTAATTCTTTCTAAGGCATTTTCAGACGCATGAACACTTATCTAGGCGTATGAGCATTCTGTAAAACATGTTTCTAGGATATTTTCAATCCTAATCATCGAACCCATCTGTTCTAAGCATAATGTGGCTATTCTAATCATGAATAACCTATGAACATCCAAGAACCAACATCCAACATACACAATACATACGGGTATTCACATATAACTTGTAAAATCATTTTAATACGTTTTCAGCCCCAAAGATAGTTTAAAACATGTAAAACCGGGGTCTAGAACTCACCTGGTGCAACTTGGGTGTTCTTCTTTTCAACCCGCTTGCAAAGAGTTCTAAAGACCTAGAAACAACATCCAAAAACACACACACACGAGCACAAACACAACCCATAAGCATACAAACACATAACCGGGATAAAACCCGTCATAAACATGTAAAAACCACGAATTCTTACCTTAAATTCGTTCACTTCTTCTTCTTCTTCTACAAAACCGAGAGTTCCTCTGCTCTCTCTCTCTCTAAAACCGAAGAAGATGATGATGTGAAATGAGGGTGGGCGGCCATGCCCACCTTTACACCAACTTTTCAAAGACTTTTGTCCTTTTTACATTTTTAGTCCCTCCACTTGGACCTTATTGCCTTTCTTGCTTTTATTCTTCATATCTTGACTTTTAAAAAAAATAACCGGGTGTTACAAGATTCTCTCATTCGTTACTTGCATCGAATGATCGCCACATCCATCACGGGATGTGGCAATAGTCAAAAGTGGTGTACCATCCCGACTTATTTTACTTATATTGTTTGCTTACATGTCACATCTCGGCGGAAGCGTGGGATAATTATTTGGGTGTGACTTGTTTGTACAGAACTCATTGATTAACAGAGTTTTATCAGATAGCACAGCAGCATATATCAAACATAATATAACATACTTCATAAGATAATAATAAGGTTAGGATTACATTAAATCATGATAGTCAAATTTTGATCTAATTATAATCCTATTACAACATATTTCTAACTGCTACATATTTAGTAACGGTGGAAATGCGCATCCACCGATAGGCTGAGATCATACATATTCACAGTTAGATTCACACAGACTTTCCCCACAACTTCTCCCCAGCCGTTATACACATCAAAAGAGAACATTAAGCTGTTAGACATGATGAATTCCTGAAAAAGCATACTCAAAATAGTCAACATAATGTTGGTGAGTTCACAGGTTTATCTTACATAAAATATTATTAATGCATCAAATACAACCAAACCTTACTTAATAATCAGATCAACCATACTGTCATAACATAATTCATAAATCAGATAATATAGCATCACAACACTCAT